>JAQPPZ010014049.1:0-75381 GCA_028583015.1 Wollemia nobilis
ATTTTATCACAGAAACATATAGAGAATTGTTAGAGACACGATATGTTTCACACTCATGAACACTCAACCTCTTTCTCAAATCAATTCATAATATAGAACAATTTGTTTCATAGAACTTCAACTATCACTTCACACATCTACTTGACTAGGCTCAATCAACTCTACTCAACCAATCACTCAATGAAATAATCCTTGCTCGCAAACCCTAGTTCAAGCATATGAACACTCACTCAAATATTTCCAACGATGCTTATCAATAAATCTCACATAATAACGATACTCATGTTCTTTGGAAATCCTAGTTCAAGTTATTCACTCAACTTAATCACTTCAACAACAATGCTTATAAAACAAGGTTTTATAAACAACTCTCAATTCCAGAAAACCTTGAAGCATTAATTAAAAACACACTCAACAATGCTTAACCAAACAATCATTTTCACTCCAACTTTTCATTCACAACTTTCAACAATCACTCACTAGGAATAATATGCCCATACCTTTTGTTTGATGTAGAAGTGCCCTTGGAAAACCTGTCTAAATCACAATTTTCTTCTCTCCAATTCCAATGGTTAGATAGCAAAATATTATTCCAACACTTTCTCAAAATATTCCTTGGACATAAATAATCACAACTTAATTATGCCTTATAACTCCCTTTTTAAATCAACATACACAAATCATACATGAAAATAATAATTCCTTGAATACACCTTATAAACTCCTTACTTAAAATAATATACAACATTTCACAAACACCTTTCAACTCTTTCCAACCATTAAAGTAAATTATATCAAAATATAATTTGCATAACCCTTATAACTCCCCATGCAACCTTATAAACCAAATATAATGCAAAAATTAATTTTTAATTTTTCAACAACCACTTCCGAAAAAGGGGTTTCGGTGTGATTCGATCCACCGTCTCCCTAAGGCCTAAGTGCCTTAGCGCTTGGGAGCCCACCACGTGGGCTATAGTCCCCATGTGAAGGAAAAAGTACTTCACCCACCTTATGCTTCGTGCACCTTTTGACTTCTTTAAATTCCACTACTCTCTCCACTTCGTTGTAGCATGTGTCGCAAGCAATTCACATTAATTTTTTAATGAAGGCATGGCAAGTTCTAAGGTGGGTGGATCCCCCTTTTTATACACGATTTGATTTTTCTCCCATGTCATATCTTTTAGTAATTCGAATTAAAATTCGAATTATGATTTTAATAAACCACCTTTGGGTTAAAAAATTAATATAAATTAACTTTATAATTAATATTAAAACTAATTAATAATTAATTTACATAACTTATGTTAAGTAAATTACATTATAAATTAATTTATAATAAAAATTACATTTAATTAATTTATAATTAATTTAAAACCTCCTTTTATAATATTACAAAAATATTATAATATTATTTATTTGGGCATCTTCTTTTGCACTTTGGTCCACATCTGATCTCGTGAAACCAGACTATATTTTGCACATATTGGAGAACCTAAAACTGATGCTGCCCACTGAAGCTGCCACTGACTAGAGTTGAAAGCTTAACATCAATGACCACTCACTCTTGACATCAATGACAAGTTATCTACTCAAAATGCCCAACAAGCACTGGAGCCAAACACAAATACAAGAAATCTGGTGAGTTTGCATTTTCCTACTTTCTTTGTATTTGCCACACAAAAGTGGAAAAATAGAAAAACACTGCGAAAGAGTTGAAAATAAAAAAACACTAAAAGAAGGTTAAAGTAGAGAAAAAAAGTGGATCGCGCTTCTCAACTTCCTTTGTATCTAGCGCATGAAAGAAAAGTTCTAAAAAGATCCCAAAATTGAGAAGCATAAAAAATAAAGTAGAATGAAGAAGTTGTTAAAGTCATACTTGTCATCCATATTTGTGTTAGTCGTGCACACGAGAAAGCACTAAAAAATAGCCAAAAGGAAGAAACATCAAAAAAAGGATAGATATAAGAAGGATGAAAAATAGTGTTTTCTCATCTATCATGTATCTACAGTGTAAATATAAAAAGTGCAAGGAAGGGTTACGAACCAAAGCAATGCAAATATGTGCTTCTCAAACTCCTTTGTTAGGAGCATGCAAAACAAAAAAGCACCAAGTTGAAGAAGAAAATGTATAAAAGAGTGACTAAGAAGAAGGGTTGTGATTATCTTCCTCCCTCATTGACACTGTGCATACGAGAAACAATGCTATAGTCATCCGATGGTCAGATCTATGACCAAAATTAAACTTTTGCCTCCCTTAAGGGTTTTCGGTGAACTTTTATGTGTGTAATATAAGAAGTAGGGGAAAGACTAAAACTGATGCCTTAGAAGTTGAATCAAAAGTAGTTACAATCTAGAACCTTCTAAAACATCCTTCTAAACTAGATTCAGTTGTAAGATCAGTGGAGAGGGATAGATTTCAAGAATCATCGATGGTGATAATGAACTCAACCAGAAGGTCATTGCAATAGGACCAAAAGGGTATAGTTTGCAGGCATCATGAATAGTAAAGTGGTTAGAGAAATCATGAGAGAATCAAATATTTGTGTAATGCTTAAGAGTAAAATGACTATTGTAAAACCTATAAATAAGGACAACAACCTCCTTCCAAATGGTTGGCTCTAAAGTGTTTGCTTGCACCGCTATGTAAATCTCTACAAATTGATGAATGAAGCATTACAAGGGATGTTTATCTTGAATTTGTACCTTTATTGAATGTTGGACTTGATTCTTAGATGTTATCTCATCTTACTACTATGGTTAGTCTATTTTTTTAATTTGAAAAGCTAACTTAGAGTGGATTGAGGTAATTGTATCTGCACACATGTTCTTTGAGATTTCTATTTTTGTTAAAATCAGGGTATTGATCTTATTATACTAAAATTGGATAATCAATATTTCTAGATATTTGGAATAATTTTGTGAATATGCAAAAACCATTTAATAGCATAATTGCATGATTTCTGAATGTTTTTAAGCCCTTAAGCTATTTCTAAAATAAATTTATTAGAGATATTATGTGGATGTCTATGTTTTTAACTTCACCCATCCATTTTACACCTATATACTTCTAACCCTACCATTTCTATCCCTAATATTTCAACATTTGAGCTAAATAGAGTCAACACTCATTAATTTGACAAGGAGCTAGCCTTCTATGGAGGTTGAATCAAAGTTTTTTTATTATTCCAATGTTTAGTTTGGGCTATGATCAGTGGGTGCTCGCCTTCAAATCTCAAAAGATGATAATCACAATTCTAGTGTGAGCTAGATGACAAACTAGATTACAAAAAAATTTGGCACTCACAATGGGACCAATCCACTACATATCTACTATGTTTTACCTGAAGGAATTAAAATTCAATTAATTGCTTTTATCTCATATGCAGAGAAAGTAAATTCATTTTGCGACTCCCTAAAAATAAAACCCAGTAAAGCCTCAATTCTAACCTTCAAATTTTCATTTTTACTGGAGGCGCAACTATGAAAATTGAACAACCTACAAATTTCTATGAGTTATTATCAAAATCTAAGTATCCTAGATACTCTTCTTATGAAACTTTCACAAAATAAACCCCAACAACATTGTCTTCTTCAAATTCTTCTAGCACTCAGACCAATATGACAAAAGAATGGGATGTCTACGCAATTATTCAGATTGGGATGCCCCAACTCCATTTTCATTTCAAGCTTCACATGATATTACCCAAGCTACTATTAAAGCTATCCTGACCTATAATGGTATTGGAAGATCAAATTATGAGCATTATCAGGATTTGTTATATGGCAGCTATTCATAACATAAGGCATGAAGATGTCATCATAAAATTATTGGTTCTTTCTTTCACAAGTAAAATTCTATATTGGTTTAAGACATTGGAAAATGGTTCTATCAAAAATTAGGTGGAATTGGTAGGTCCTTTTGTAGAAGAATTCAATGAGTCTACAGATCCATTCTCACTTCTGACTCAATTTACAGTCATTTAGAGACACCCTCAAGAATTATTTTTAGATTTTAATATTATATTTAGCAGAACTTGGAAAATAATTCCTAATTAGTTTAGACCAGCTTCTCCCTAAGCTTACAAATATTACATCATAGATTTAGGTCCAAACATTGGCTTGTAAACTCAAAAATATGGAATCACCACATTTCCTAATGTTTATCAAGTAGCAGTTCACATTGAAGACATCTTGATTTCAATAGGAAGATTACCCTCCAAGCATGTTACTCCATATACTCCTAAAATCATGCAGTAACCCTCTGCTCCATATCTTCCTACCATGAATCATATTCCTATTGCAACTCATATCTCTACAGAAAACCCAACTCCAAAGTTACCCACCACCATACCTTTTCCTCCTCTTCCATCATAGCCATCCCAGGACTTCTCAGTGCTTCTTGAAATTCAAAATTCTTTGTAAATTATCAGCAACAAGGTTAATGATGTAGAAAATAGAGAAGTTGAGAGGTCTCAACAAAGGAGATTTCCTTACATAAATAAATATCAAAAGCTTATTTCAAGCAATATTGTAGGGCCAAGGGTCAATACTAATCAAGAGGAATATGATTTAAGCCCTGAAAAAACTCTAGTTAATATTTGGTGCTTGGTTTGCAATGATCCACATGACCCTGAGTCTTGTTATATGTATCAACATCACATTTATAAAGCTATGGAGAGAGCAAAAAATAACTAGAAAGGGAGAATTAATATACTGAGAGATCATGAGAAAAAGGAGGACGAACCTAGCTCTTATGAATCAAATCATATCACATTATTGGCTAGGTCTAGAAAAAAACCGATACAAGTTGATTCATAGAAATTGGGATCATTTTAGATTCCTTCTCAAAATAAGAAAGATCAACCCTTGTCAAACAAAGACAAATTCCCTATTCCTCGGGTTGCTATAGAGTTAACGCTCCAAATATATGAAAAGGGTAAATTTACACCAAAACCAATATATAGGGATAAAGAACAATAAAGTTCTAAAGAGGAATCTAGAGAGAAACTGCAATTCCCCTCTATCACTAAAAGATAGAGGATTGAAGTTACACAATAATACAGGAGAATATTTGGAGATATGGATAAAAGGGAAGAAATAAATCCTTTGGATAAACCTGAATTTAACATCATAGAACTTAAAAATACCCCATCAAGAGCAAGTCTCTATGATACTCTTTTCCTCCCTAGTCATATTGATTTGCTAATAATGAGGTTGCATAGAGCTCCTGAGCCTTGAGGTTACTATTGTAAAAGAAATAGTAGTGGTAGACCTTGAACCCTACTTTGGCTTATGTCTTTCCAGAGAATTTATCACCAATATGGGAGGATACATGTACTTGGACTACTTTGGTATGATGATACCTCATAAAGGAAGAAGGATAAGATTGATTCTTGAAAATCTAGTCACTTACCATATTGAGAAGATAGAAGAAGAAATGTACAATCACTCAGTTATGGAAGAACTAGAGCTAGTGGAAATATTGGAGGATTTGGAAGTTGATGATCAACTACCTTTATAGAATGAAAAAAAATCTTCTAGAAACAAGATTAGGGACTTAGAGTATAATATTAGAAGTAGGAAAGTCTTTTAATATGATGAATAGATTGTCAATTTTTTAATCAAAGAAGCAAACGGTGCTATTTCTACTGGTGATATTGTTCAAGAGTTGGATCAAAAAGGGATTATTCAATTAAAAAACAACCACATACCTAAAGGTTTGATTACTCTAGAGAGCTTATTTGATAATGAAGATGGCAAAATATTAAAACAAATGAAGGTTGATGACCAAATCTACAAAGAAATTGAGATGTAGAATGGAGAAAAGTTGAAGTTTGGTATCCAATGTACTATAGAAGAAATTGAAATCTTTAGAGCTTTATGTCACAAGTACCAAGACATAATAGCTTGGACTTATGATGACCTGAAGGTATATGATAAAAATGTCATTCAACATACTATCGAGTTAGTACCAAATGCTAAACCATTCAGACAAAAGCAAAGGGTAGTAAATCCCAAGATTGAAGTGATTATTTAGGAAGAATTACTTAAGCTACTAAGAGCTAAGATAATTTACCCAGTCAAACACTCAACTTGGGTGGCCAAACTAGTCCCAATAGGGAAGAAGAATGGTGATATTTACCTTTGTGTGGATTTCAGGAATCTAAATCAATCTTCTCTAAAATATCACTACCCCTTACCACAGATGGACCAGATCTTACAAATGGTAGCAAGGGCAAAAATATTCTCCTTACTAGATGGTTTCTCTGGGTACAACCAGATCTAGGTAAAAAATGAAGACCAACACAAAACCACATTTACAACAAAGTGGGGCACTTTTGCCTACCAAAGAATGCCATTTGGTCTATCAAATGTTGGTGCTACTTTTCAAAGAGCGATGGATTATGCATTTGGTAAATTGATCAATAAAATAATTCTGATATACCTAGATGATATGACTGTGTTCTCACATGAAAAACAAGATCATCTTTATCATTTAGAACAAGTTTTCCAAAAATACAGAGAATTTGGCATATCATTAAATCCTAAGAAATCCATATTTGTAGTTCATGAAGGAAAGTTGCTAGGGCATGTAGTATCAAAATAGGGAATGTCTATTGACCCTGATAGAGTAAAAGCGCTACTAGCACTACCCCTTCCAATGAACAAAAAGGCTCTATAATATTTCTTTGGGTAGATTAATTTTGTAAGGAAATTCATTTCAGATTTTTCTCATATTATAAAACCAATATCAAAATTGCTCATAAAGAATACAGATTATAAATGGATCGACAAAAGGAAGATAAGCATTTGAAATGATCAAATAGGCCATTGCCACAACTCCAGTATTGGTCAATCCAAACTTTGATAGGGACTTCATTCTCTATGCTTATGGCACTGAAGAGAGTTATGTCATTGTACTAACCCAAAAATATGAATAGGAGAATGAACATCCTATTTTCTTTTGGAGCCAAACCTTGCACGAATACTAGGTAAAATACAACTTCATAGAAAGGTAAATATTTGTAGTCATGAAGTCATTAAAAAATTTTAGATAATATCTAGCTCAGAGCAAAACACTGGTCTATGTAGTCCATCCTGACGTAAGAGCTTTCATATTACAAGGAGAACTTGGTGAGAAAAGAGCAAGTTGGATTACAAAAATTCAAGAGTTTGACATTGAGATTCACCCCACCAAAGTGGTAAGAGGTAGAGCTCTCTATCAAGAATTGGTAGCTATAGCAAATCCATGAGAAGAAGTTTTTTGCTAAATCAAAGAGTCAGATCAAGAAGGTGAGATTCTCCCACAAGAAGCTGATTGGATAGATCAACTCACAAGTTACTTTCAGACTAGAATCTATCCTCTAAATCTCAATGCTTCACAAAGGAGGAGGTATAGGCTTCAAGCCTTGCATTATACCATGTTGTCTGGAGAACTTTACAAAACAAATCTCGATGGTGTTCTCTTAAGATGCATAAGAGAAAATCAAAAGCATAAAGTCCTAAAGGAATTTCATGATGGATCATTTGGAGGCCATTATTTGAGAAGATCTACTACACTAAAAATTATAAGGGTAGGTTATTTTTGGCCTAATATTTTTGCTGACACATTTAAAATTGCTAGAGATTGTGATAAATACTAGAGATACATAGGTAAAAATAAAAATCCTGCAATACCTCTACAGCCAATATAGATTGAGCAACCATTTTAGTAGTGGGGTTTTTACTTTGTAGGAGATATCAGTCCTAATTATTCGATAGGCCACAAGTATATCTCAACTACCATAAATTATTTCACTAGATGAGTGGAGGCAATACCAACCAAAAGGTGCGATCAGGATGTAGTGCTTGGATTCATTGAAATTCTGATCACCATCTTTGGAATCCTTGGAGCTTTAGTAAGTGATAATGTACTAGCTTTTATAGGAGCCAAGTATATAGATTTTTCTAGTAGATATGATATTTACCTAAAGAATTCTTCCAATTATTACCCACAGGGAAATGGCCTAGCAGAATCAAGCAATAAAAATCTTCTTAGGATGCTCAAAATATTGCTAGAAGACAATAAGAAATCTTGGCATTTATTTATGAACCAGGTATTATGGGCAGATCGAATCACCATGAAGAAATCCATAGGTACCTCTCCCTATACTCTTATCTATGGGAAATAAGCCATGTTGCCAATCCATTTAGAATTGCCAGCTTTGAAATACATCAACGATAATGATTCTGATAAAAAATATCCTATCAATGAAAAACTACTTCAACTATTACAATTGGAAGAATAGAGGGAGGAATCTTACTAGAGGTTCCAAAGGCACTTATCACAAATGAATAGTTGGTTTGACAAGAAAACTATATTCAAAAGGTTTAAAGTTGATGACTTGGTTTTAAAATGGAATGTAGACAAGGCCAAGCTAGGTAAACACGAGAAGTTTGACTCATTCTAGGAAGGTCCCTTCCAAATAGAATCTATCAAATAGAAAAATGCTTTCCAATTGAAAAATCAAGAAGGAGAGGTGCTACCCATCCCAGTGAATGGATATCATCTCAATTTGTACATCCAATAGTGAGCTTTCCCCTATGTATCATATGTATCATAAACTTGTAAATATTTTCATTTTTTGCACTTTATTTTATGATAAGGGTGACTAAAAGATAAAATATACTCCATGGTAGCAAGTATCCTCGCAAGCTATAATGCCCAACTGGCTCATAATTCAATCGTGCTACGTGGCTCATGGTAGTGTCATCTTGTTACAATAAAGGAATATTTTGTTGTATAAACAAGAAAAGAGATACCCGAGGAGGATTACACTCAATCAAGAAAAGCTCAAAATAAACACGAGGTCCATGATCCAAAGCAAAGCCAACACTATATTTTATAATCCCAAGTATGAGAAGTGCATACATGTCAAAGAAGCATCATCAACCTCAAGGGTGATCCAATCATAGGAAGCAATGACATCGATGTTGTTTTGCATGCAGAGGAATATTGCAACCACCTCATTTAAATCACATGTACTGAGATGACTATATGTTTGATGTTGCTCAACAAAGTTTACTCTTGCTACAAAATTTGATTTCTAAGATTTGTGCAAAGGTAAAGAGAGTAATTTTCTGTAGAGCAAATGAGAGCTCAGAGTTTTCTTTCAAAGGGATGTAGTTCAATTTCGCTTAGGACCATGTCATCACCATATACTACTACCTAGAAGACTACTTCTAAGGAAACCCAATTGGGTATTCATTTCTAAGATAATGCAAGCAATATTGTTGATATGGTTACCACCTTCAAGGAGAAGTCTCAGATGAGGATAGAAGTTGAGCAAAGGGTCACAAAGTACATATCATCTTCAAACCCAAGGGTGATAGCGGTAAGTTCATTACTATATTTTTATATGTGTAATTCTATACACCGTATCCCAAACTCATCCAGGCTATCATAGAAAATTATAACCCTAAGCATAGGACTTTGCAAATCTTTGAAGGTAAAACCCTAATGCATGTCAAGGTTGAATCCTTCAATAATTCTTTCACCCCTGGGATAAATCTAGGTGTAAAATCCATATAATTTTCTATGAAAGATCAAGTTCAATATTATGCACTAAGAAAACATGTTGAGGGAGGGAAGAATTTCCTAAATTGGATGACAAGCCAAATTAACAGATAAATCAGTAGCAATATCTTACCATCGATCCCAATCAAAATAGAGGAATTCAAAGACCAAGAGCTCTACTCTATATTGTCTATAATAGTGAGGTTACAGTCTGATAAGCAAGTATACAATTGGCAGATAGCCATGACCCATTGCATCTCCAACCCTAAGAATTATGAATCCTCTAGGCACAACAATCACCCTATATTCTTTAATTGGCCATAATATTTGGTAAGCATATCCCATGGGGGTCTAATCCAAATGAAAGAGAATGAGGAAGGAGCATCCTTTAGGCACTATTCCCATTTGTCTTAGCTTTTATTTTATTTCAATCATGAAGAATTGTCGTTCATCCCGAAAAAGAAAATGAACCCTGATGGAACTGCTCTCCCCGTCTATAGATGGATGAATGTGTTGAGTAAGAAAGAGTCTTTTTACAATTTCAATAGAGAATTCTTAGGTCTAGCCCTAAAGCTGATAAAAGGAGAAGTGCCCAAAATTCCTCAATTGGTAAAGGATATTTTGAGAAAGAAAGGTGAAGAGGAAGGTGACTAGTACATCCTAACAAAAGGGATAGTTATTCACACTTATCGTTTCATTGAGAAACCTTTTGTCCTACCCCACTATGTCATCAAGCAAATTTTTTCTCTAGAATACTATCACCAGAAATATTATACCAACATCATATTTGGAATAGGCAAGGGCAAGAAAGGCACCTGCACCTATCCCCTCAAGATGAGTGACATCATTGTTAGCAAAGGACAACACAAAAGCATTACCAAATACATGCGAGAAATGGGATTAGTAGAGCTTCCTCATATATGGAGGTATGACCCAGAAAATAAGTTCTCAGAAAAGATAAATGACCCAAAAGCTAAAACTCAAAGATTCAAGAGAACTCTCCATCCCCATATCGAGAAGTTCAAAAATAATGATGAAAAATCAGAGTTAGAATGGGATGTTCAACATATGGAAGCACTACCTCCCTGGAGAGACTTCTATGATCATGTGGTAGATTATGATCCATAAAATCACCCAACGCATGTTTATATAGAAGATGATGTTAAAGCTTTAGTAAGAACAAAAACTTAGAATTCTGCAAAGTTGTTTGAATTCTGGAGAATGTGGGTAGAGATAGATACCATAAACTCCAGATACCCTATCAAAATTTATAGACTATTTGATGAGTATTATGATTCACATTCTGAAACTTGGAAAGGCACCAAAAAATTCCTAGCACTAAGCTTCAAGAGGTCTACGGGCCAAACAAAGGTGACAAATGATGAACAGGCCATTAGGCCAAGGTTGAAACCTATTACTATTAGGAAAACCCCATCCTCTCCTCAAAGAACAAAAGGTTCTATTGAGAATATCCCTACTAGGAAGGGCAAACAAATTGCTTTCCAGTCCCCAATAGGCGAATTACAAATGTATGGTCCTGATGACCACCTAATGCAAATGCAGGGATATCAAGGAGGTGGTTTGGGTCTTAACGAGTCAAGTAATGTAGGGCCTATCTCAGTTAAATAGAGGCTAGAAAGGTTTGCTCTTGGAGCATATTCTAAAGGTTATGTGGAGCCCAAAAATAGAAGAGATCAATATTAGATCATGATTGGGAACTATATGGTGAAATTCATGTGTCTTGCTCATGTTCAACATCAAGAGCAACCTAATACTTCACAAACACAAAGCTAAGAAATTGTTCAAAAGGAAAAATTAGTAGTTGATGCCCTCGGGTCATAATCTGTAGCAGCCCTTTTTGGAATGGCTTAGGTTACTAAAGAGGAGGAACAAGAAGAAATAAGGGAAGAAGAGGAGAAAGTTCAAGCTCCATAAATAGAGCAACCAAGCATGGATCAAGACACATGTCAGTCCCCATCGAGGGACTCAGGTACATTCTCTATCCCTTCTCCCTCTACTCTTCTACCTCTTGGTTCCCAGGAAGAACTCCCCTCCCATTCTAAATATCATATCCCATCAGTGGAAGTTCTCCCTATTATTTCATCTCAAGTTGGTACACCCTTCCCACTTCCATCCATGCCACCTCCATCAATTTCCATTGAGGCTACACTCCCACCTTCCCCACCGTAGGAGCCTCCTACATTTTCAACTACAGTATCAGTAGGCCCACAAATCACAATACCACTTCCTCCTCCTACATCAACCAAAGCTTTAATATCCACTCCTTCACACCAAGAGTCCACTATTTTAACCTCTCCACTCACCCCTATCAGTTTGGTGTCTTCTTTGGTCACCACATCTATTCCGACTACTGACTCTATAGTAGTTCAACATCAAAGAATAGAAGAGATATCATTTAATGCAACAACCTAGTGGAATGAATAGATGGCTAAATATTCAGAAGAAATAGCATCAAAAAGAAAGATGACAGTTGTTGATCCTAGTATCCAAGAAAAGAAATAAATTCACTATTACTCCTAAAGTGAAAAAACCAAGAAAAGAAATGACCATGGAAGACTATGAAATAGTTGAAAAAACTATGGATATCATGCAATTGCCAACTTTTGATGAGTTGGTAATGGCCAAAGCTCATATGGATACAATCTTCTTGCAAAATGATGTAAGAAGAGAGGATAATGAAGAATTAAGACAAAGGATAGAGCAACTAGAGACTTCTCTCAGAGAACATGAAGACTTGGCCAACTCTCTTAGAGATGAGGTGAAAGAGTGGCAATGTAAATATCAAGAAATGGCTAATTTCAAAGAGCAAGTAGAAAGTCTTCAAGCCCAAATAGCAGCTCATACAACTCAAAATGAACAGTTGCACCAACAATTATTGTTAGAAAGAGCTAAACCTATTGGATTCTCGAAGGACATGATAAAGCAAACTCAAAGGGAACTATGAGAAGAGATTAAGGTAAAAATATCAGAAGCTAAACCAATTTTTATCTTCTTAGATGAGGCTACAAATGAGCTAGTAAGCGCAAGAAATACCCTTCAAAAGGTGAAAGACAAGCTTCTACATAAGGTAGCTCCAGCAGGAAAAATTTGTAGACTGGCGAAAACTAAGTCTAGAGTCATGGCTAGACTCATTTCAAGCAGACAATGGTGTATAGCTAAGGGAATAGCCAAGGATATTCTAGCCAAAAACAAATTACTATGAAAATGTCTACAATTGCTAGACAGGATGGAAGACAAGACAAGCAAAATGATGGGTAAGCTCTCTCACATTAGGCTACTCGATTTCCCTAATTACTTTGGGGAAGACCGTCAATTCATCGGAGACACAATGTTGTCAAATTGATTAAATTCTATCACACAAGATGATTCTAAAATAGAAGGATGGCCTGAACCAATCCAATAAGAACAAGTGATCAATATGATCAAGAGCTTGATAGAAATAAAAGATATTATATCTAAGTTGGGTAAGGGTGGTTATGAGCCATCTCACAAGAGACTGTCTAGCTTACAAAGGCTCCATCAGAACATATTATTACTACCAGGAATTCCAAAAAAAACCTGGGAGCAAGCCTCCATTGTGCTAAGTAATGTCATCCAATTACTTAGTGAAGGAGAATATGATGAGGTGAGAGTAAATATGGAAGGCGATGAAGAAGATGGGTCTGAGGAAAGTGGGTCTAATGAAGAATATCGAGATGAAGAAGAAGATAAGATTGATGATGAGATCAGAGAAGAAGAAGATGATGAAGTCCATGAAATCACTCCTAAAAATTCCAAATTCAAAGTAGTCCATCTCAAAGAAGAAGAAGAATACGAAGGGTAGGATGAATAACTGGTCCAAGCAAGGGACCCGTAAGGAACACAATTTTGAAGAAGTTTTTTGTAGTCTGATAGAATTCAAAAATGAATAAAGTATGGGTTTGTAAAATGGGATTCATGCATATAGCATTGAAATGCTAAGAGTCATCTATAAGAAGGGCCCTCTTTGAAATAAGGAATCATATTTTTGCTTCATCAATAGTTTCTTCGTGACCATTAGTTGCAGGATACCTTACCTCTGATCATGAAGTTGGTAGTCACGAAGGAGCAATTTTTGAACCACAAGACTGATTCTAAGTTCACCATTCATTCCCCTTCATACCATTTCACCATTCCCTACCTACTCCATTCCTCCATCCATTTCCATGCATCCTTGCCATTTTTATTCACCTTTTCAAAATATACTACCATCTCAACCCCTATTTTTCATTTTCCTCCATTCCATAAATTATTCATCCCCTTAGACTCCATAAACCCAATGAATAAGGCTCTGAGTTCTTAAAACCTTGTGAGCAATATTCCCTAGGAGGTGCCAATAATGTAGGCCAAAAATGGCTACATCCATACTTAAGCCAAAATTTTGCAAAATTTGGCTAAGTATGAGAAAGAAACACAAAAGTGCTGAAAAGAGCCCAAAACTGAGAAGCGCTGAAATAAACACAAAAGCAAGAAATCTGGTGAGTTCATGTTTCTCTGCTTTCTTTGTATTCACCATGTAAAAGTGGAAAAATAGAAAAGCACTATGAAAGAGTTGAAAATGAGAAAGCGCTAAAAGGAGGTTAAAATA
Organism: Wollemia nobilis; assembly: GCA_028583015.1. Taxonomy (NCBI): domain Eukaryota; kingdom Viridiplantae; phylum Streptophyta; class Pinopsida; order Araucariales; family Araucariaceae; genus Wollemia; species Wollemia nobilis. Next base: position 14,187 of record JAQPPZ010014049.1, read on the forward strand.
TAGAAGAAAAGTGGATCGCGCTTCTCAACTTCCTTTGTATCTAGCACACAAAAGAAAAGCGCTGAAAAGGGCCCAAAACTGAGAAGTATTGAAAATGAAGTAGAATGAAGAAGTTGTTCAAGCCGCACTTCTCATCCATATTTGTGTTAGTCGCGCAAATGAGAAAGCGTTACAAAATAGCCAAAAGGAAGAAGCACCAGAAAAGGGATAGATATAAGAAGGATGGAGAACAATGCTTTATTTTTCATCGTGTATCTACAGTGCAATTATGAAAAGTGTAAGGAAGGGTTACGAACCAAAGGAATGCAAATTCATGCTTCTTAGACTCCTTTTTTAGGAGTGTGCAAAATGGAAAAGTGCTAAGTTGAAGAATAAAATGTGGAAAAGAGTGCCTAAGAAGAAATACCGTGATTCTCTTCCTCCCTCATTGACATCGTACAAACAATAAACAATGCTACAATCATTTGATGGTAAGATCTATGGCCAAAATTGAACTTCTATCTCCCTTAAGTGTTTTTGGTGAACTTTTGTGCACGTAATCCAAGAAGTAGAGGAAAAACCAAAAGTGATGCCTTAGAATCGAATCAAAAGTAATTATAGTCCATAACCTTCCAGAACATCCTGTTGAACCAGGTTTAGTTGTGAGGTCAGCAGAGAGGGATAGATTTCAATAATAATTGATGGCAGTGATGAAATCAACTAGAATGTCACTGCAATAGGACCAAAAGGGCGTAGTTGGTGGGTATCATGAACAACAAAGTGGTTAGAGAAATCACATGAGAATAAAATTTCCCTATAATGCTTAAGAGTAAAATGACTATTGTAAAACCTATAAATAAGGGCAACAACCTCCTTCCAAATGGTCGGATCTAGAGTGTTTGCTTGCACCACTATGTAAATCTCTGCAAATTGATGAATGAAGCATTACAAGGGATATTTACCTTGAATTTGTGCCTGTATTGAATGGTGGACTTGATTCTTAGATGTTATCTCATCTTACTGCTATGGTTAGTCTATTCTGTTAATTTGAAAAGCTAACTTAGAGTAGATTGAGGTAATTGTTTCTGCACACATGTTCTTCAAGAATTCTATTTTTGTTAAAATCAGGGTATTGATCTTATTCTATTAAAATTGGATAATCAATATTTCTAGATATTTGGAATAATTTTGTGAACATGAAAAAATCATTTAATAGCGTAACTGCATAATTTTTGAATGTTGTTAATCCCTTAAGCTATTTTTGAAATCAATTTGTTAGGGATACTGTGTGGATGTCTATGATATTAACTTCACCCATATATTTTACATCTATATACTTCTAACCCTACCATTTCTATCCCTAAGCTTTCAACATTTGAGCTAAATAGAGTCAACACTCATTAAGTTGACAAGGAGCCATCCTTCTCTAGAGGTTGAATCAAAGCTATTTGATTCTTCCAATGTTTAGTCTGGGTTGTGATCAACGAGTGCTTTCCTTCAAATCTCAAGATATGATAATCATAGTTCTAGTGTGAGCTAGATGACAAACTAGACTACAACATGATCCATATAGAGGTTGTAGAATAATACATTATCTATAAGGATGAGCTTAGAGATTAGACTATCTTCCTCATCTTATTCATTTGAAGTATGTATCAAAATACAAACTCTTCCCTACTATAGTTATGAAACAACAACAACAAGGGAATCAAACCAAGGAACAATGGAAGAAGAAAAGGGAGTCGAGGTGTCTAGTTGAGGAAAATATATAAGCTCCTATATTTCCATCAAAAGGAGCTTAATACATAGAAATTTGTAGAAACACAAGTATCTTGGAGGTTTCAAGTTGTGAAACCTCTACAAATCACCTAAGCTTGTTTATCCATTTGAAATTCACCTAATAAATTCATGACAAGAGAGTATAAAAGAACCTTCTTGCATTATCATTCTATTTTTGAACTTGTCATTTTGTTAAAATATTTCATTTGGAGCCTAAGGAAGCAATATTGGGATTGAAAATGCTCAAAATGTTATCATTAATTTAATCCAAAAGGTTTTATCTACTCTAGCTTGGTGCCAAATTTGCAAAGGAGGCAATCCAAAGCTTTTTCATAGTGACATCAGTAGGAGCACTTAGAATAGCTTAGTGCAGCAAAGAGTATTCATTTAAAAAAGGTAGCAAGTTAGAACTTCCTAAGTGATGATGTAAGCCCAATTTTAAAATGTTTTGGCCTCATAAAATGGCTATAAAGAGAACAAAGAGCTACTCATAATGCAATTCAAAGGGAGTGGCATACTAAACTAATTATTCTCAACAAGAAAGGTGATTTCAACATCTAAAATGTTTGGCATACCTACAAAAATATCCTGGAGGTTAGCAAAAGCATCAACATCATCCTAGTTTAAAATATCTCTATTTAAAAATTGCCTTGCACTCCAAATCAAAGAAGTTAGTCCAAAGTGGTAGTTTTTAGAGTAGGAAAACAATAGTCACCCCAAAAAATCATAACTAATGATCTTACAAATCATAAAAACCTAACAAAGGATGTGCTAAACATGTTGAACATGTTGAAGATGTTTAAGATGTCGAGTGGTACCAACTTATCCATGATCATGTAGGGCTATTTTTCGTTATAATTGTGCATAGTTGTTAGCTTCATTTTAGCTTAGCAAAATCTATAAATAAGGGAACACCCCTAATTGTAAAGGGGCTAATGTTTGAGTGTTTTAATTTTGTTAGTTGTAAGTTTATGCTATTCTAATATAAGCTACAATTATTTGACTTACCTCAATTGAAGTGTGAATAAGTATGCATTGAATTGATATTTTCACTTTCAATTTTGTATGCTTTAATGGAAGTAATTTTTGTTAGGCTTTAATTTGTTGGATTATTTGAATTCATAGTAAAAGTAATTTTTGTTAGGCTTGACATTGTTTGTATTATTTCTACTAGAGTGCTTAGAATGATGAATGTTATAATATTTGAGTTTCATGTATTTTCTACACAAATTTAATTGAATTGTTTGTTATGCATTGGTTGGAGTAGATGACCTATGCTCATTCAACTAAAAATAGTGTTTTTAGAGAATATTATGACCATATTTAATCATCATCTCTAACCTTGCCTCCCTCTCAACCCTATCTCATTTTTTCTTTTGTGTTTATATAGTAAGATTTATATAAGGAATTGGCCTTCTCTAGAGGTTCACTTAGAAGAAATTCTAAGTCATCCAATCTTGACCTCGATCTAGGTTGCACATTCTATACCTTGGAAAATTGAGCAATCAGGCATTTTGGCATGTCTGATGGGACCAATCCAATATTATTTGTCTCACAAAGAAACATTTATGAGATAGATCACTCAATAATTATCCTTATTAGAAGTAAAATATTCAAAGCTAACACCCACCATGTGGACAAGTGTTTTGGCACACCTGTATTACTTGATGATAAGGATCATGGTGAAGATATTGATATCATAAGTAGATAAGAAATCTATTCATTTAATAATTCCACACTGAATAACCCAAGAGTTTTGGAAACTCCATTGGAAGGCATAGATAAAAAATATTATAATCACAAGATCAAAATCCAAGAAGCTTAGAGAACCCTTTTAGTTTCTTGAGTTAGAAATTTTTAGGGCATTCAAAAAATAAAATCAGTATCACTCATTTAGATCTTTTATGTCCAAATTCTTATTTCTTTATAGGCTATATCCCTAGAATAACCTACTACCTTTCCACCTAGAACCATGGCCAAAATAATCTACCCTGGTTGGAATAGTGTTGGATACCTCAATCTCCAAGACATTTTTTAAGCTACACTAAAAGCCTTACCCTCCTATGATGGTAGTGAGAAAACTACATATGAAAATTGCAAAGATATAGTAGCTCTATCTACTATGCATAATATCATCCATGAAGATGTAATAATGAGATTATTAGCCTTGTCCATCACAGGGAAGGTATTGGCATGGTATCATTATTTAGAATATGGTAGCATTAGCACATGAGTTGAATTGGTTGGGATTTTTATCTTAGAATTCAATGATCTAGGGGATTCTTTTTCACTTCTCATGTAGTTTACTTCCATACAAAGGCATCCTTGAGATAACATCATAGATTTCAATATTTGGTTCAACAAGAAATAAAGGAGAATCCCTCAAGATATGAGACATTCTCAAGCCCAAGCTCACATATACTACCTACAAGCTTTCATTTTATATTTAAGCTTGTAGATATAGTAGTTAAATAAGATGATATTTTCTCAAGTATTTCAAGTTTCTATGGTAGCAAATAATATCCTCATCTCATTTAGTATGCTCCCTCCAAATTTAATGATGCCATACTTTTTAAAAAATCTTCAACACAATCAACAAGCTTGGCTTTGGATCCCTTAAATCCTTCACTTGGTACTTTATTTCCACCAAGGAACTATTATCAACTTGTATTCCAAATATTACCATGTAATATTTGCCTACTCTAGAACCAAAAGAATCAACAAAGATGTAGAAGCTAAAAATTTATTGTTATGAATCTGACAAACAAGGTCACATTGATGGAGTGTCAAAATACCAAAAGTATATTTGAAGGATGTCAATAGAAAATACCAAGGGGATTCAACCAAAAATGTAGCTGGGAAGAAAAATGATATGGCTAGAAGCTAGGAAAAAGAGATATCTATAGTCTATGAAGATTATTGATCTTTGGCTTGCAATGATCTCCATAATGTTGACACTCGTATGGTCTATCAGTATTAATGCTAGTTGACTACAATTTAGAAAGTAGAAAGAGAATCAAAAGGGCCAATGGGAATGCTTATCAATCCATATAAAAACCTCTTAGCTAAAGAACCTATAAACTCTAAAACATGTCACATGTTGACAACACTTGTAAAGAGTTCCCTCATGTTGGGTCCTTAGAAGGTTGATATTTTGAAGGATGCAACTTAGTTATAGAAGGAGTAGATCAAGGAATATCATAAGGAGAATCCAAATCTAGAAGTACCTAAGGCTAATGAAGAAAACACTAGAGAACAAGTGTTGAGAAAATTACAATTCTCTTTAGCCACCAAAAGGCAAAGGCAAGACTTCATGTAACATTACTAAAAGAGGTTCGAGGAGGAAATCAAAAGGAAGAAAATCTACCAAAAGCATTTGGATATAATTTTGGAGAATATCTAAATATGACTCCCTCAAAGATGAGCATGTATGATGCATTGTTGATTCCTAGACAAATCGATATGCTAAGAAAAATCTTAAAATACATGTCCCCAAGTGGATTTGGTTACCCAAATATAAACATGGCTCAATATTAGTAGATCCCAAGCCTAGGCAAGAATAGGCCTCTACCCTTCTATATGTATTTTCTCATGGAAGAATGGATTGTGCAAAATTGCATGGTGGAATCTAGAGCTACCACAATAGTCATGCCTAAATTTGTTTGTGATGCAATGGGTATGGAATACACCTAGACTAGTTTTGACATGCTACAGCTAGATGGAACTCTAGTCCAAATAGTTGTAGTCAAATACATAACTATGGTGTTGGATAAAATTTATGAATTCACTATGATCCAAGATATGATAGTGGTTAATCTCCCCACTCTCTTTGGGCTATTCTTATAAAGATCATTCATATCTAATATTGGATGATACTTATCTCTAGATTACATGCATATAGTGATCTCCCACAAAGGAAGGAGTATTAGGATATATGTGGAGAATCCAGGTCCATACCACATAGAAAATTTGGAAGAAGAAGAGGTTAATCTAATTGAGGAAGATCTAGAATTTCTAGAGGAGCTAACTGAAGAGATGTTGATGGAAGATGAGTTCTCACTAAGTGATTTCAACAGAATAATTGACATTGGAAGGGGAACTTATTGCATATTTTAATCATATAGCTACAAGCTTCTAGATATTGTATATCAGGCATTCCAAAAAATAGAATCACTAAGTTTATGTTGTTTTAGTCATATTTTGTAAGTATTAATCATATTCAATAGTTCTATTTTTAGGCAATAAAAGGAAGTTCTATCTACCACAAAGACACAATATCATAGTGTTGTGCATGAGATTATAATGGCAATAACATGAACACTATAGGAAACATTAGCAAGCATTTACAATCTAGTATAATAAATATTTTGGTATATTTCAAAGCTATGAACTATCATTTTCACTAATCCACTATCACTTTTCTTAACTTTCTATCAATGCCATAAACAACATTTATACGTTCTTATGAAGGAAGAAGATATATTTTATATCCTAGACTATATTTAAACCATGGTTAGATCATATATACTAGGAACTATAGACATAAATATTGAATATCAAAACAACCATAAAACTTTTACAAGTATGAGAATCATGATTTTTTTTATTTACTTAATTACATCCAATTATTATTGGATGGACAAGTTACATAATTCTTCATTCATAGTTCTAATCTTGATAGATGTGAAATTAAATTATTATAATTTTATGTAATGTGTTCCCATGAAGGTTTAGGCTATTTATTTTAGTTATCAATATTTTTTATATCAGAATACAACGTATATAGTAAAACATGTTTTCCTTTCTTAAGAATAGGCACAATACTAAAAATCATGTAAAAAGTCATCACAATTTATTAATGTTAGATTAATTCATTATATAACATATCATATCATTTAATAAAACAATAATATACTTTTGAGAATACTACAATGGGTTTAAATATTGTAGCAAAATGAAATAAACTCTAAAACTTTTTTTTCTACTATTTGCTATCAATTCTAGATGGAATATATCACTATAATGCTTTAATACCTAGACAAGTGGCATTCTATTAAATATTCCCATGTTAACTTCATACATCAAGTATTGACCCTTGTAAAAGGAAAAAATATATAGAATTGATTCAGTTGGATAGAGATAATCAATGCAAAACTACCCATGCTTCATTTATGTTAGCTTTTGATGTAATGATCACTGGGAGATAGCAATCACAAGATTCATAATAATATAAAAGAAATTAAATCTTCTATATGACTGATATATGCAATAAATAAAAATTATATAAATGAATACAATTTAGCTATGGAGGAAATAAACACTTCATTAATAAAACTACTAAAATACATTGCACCCATCACCACTGTATGGTGATCCACACAGAATTGCACTACTATCTATGAATATGCTCTAAGCTACTATGTCCCTGACTCTCTATATATATCTAACAATGAGGTCTTCCTTATATAGGCAAAATAGGTTACTTGGCCAACACTCTACCTAGTTGTGCAAGGGATAATTTGCACATATACAACTTGCACATTGACACTTGTGCATTTATTACATTGCATGAAGTAACTAGATAGTTTTCCCCTAAAGTAATCTAATGTCCTAAGTATGTACCTTGGAAGATACATTTACATGACCCAAATGATGGAATATAATCTATTTATAACACCCCCTATATTACAATATTTGGGTATTGAAGACTTTTAGTCTTCAATATGGATATTCATATTCATCTTGAGCTTTGTACTCTTCCTCTACATTCTTTCTAACATGTTCAAGAAAATAGTTAGTGATTACATTTGTTGAAAGAGCTTTCACTTCATAATCCTCTGTGGGTTCTTCCAGTTCTTTAATTTCTTCTATCCTCTCAACCAGGTGATCTTTCTGATTTCTCTTATGATATTCCAATTGAGGATAATTGGTTTGTTTTTGAAATTGCTGCTGACAAGGGTTCCTTTGGTATTGTCGTGGTTGAAACCAATTTCTATTATTCATATAATTTTATTGGTTCCTATTTTTGGGATTGTATCTGTAATAGCTGGTACTATGGCCTTTCTTTTTGCATATCTAACAATACCATGCTTTTCATCCTCTTATTTATGAAGCAATATTAGCCTAAGGATTATCTTTTGATTTCAATGCAATGTTAGTCATTTCATATTTCAAAGTGTTTTCTACTTAATATTCTTGAAGTTTATTGACTAGGTCATCAAAAGAAGTATATTTAATTAAGACATGTAAAGATGTTACCAAATTATTATAGCCGTATGGAAGTGCTCTCATGGTTACTTGAGTAAGAAGTTCATCCTTGATTGTTTCTCCTTAAATCAACAATTTCCCTTTAATATATGTTACCTTCCTTAGTAATAGTTCTATGTTTTATCCACTATTCATTTTCAATGAGTGAAGTTGAGTTCGAAGATGAAGAATAGTTGCTTTAGTATTTCCTTAAAATATTTTCTCTAGGCTTTTCCATGCATCTAAAGATGTTTTAACTGAACTGATATAAGGTTGAATCTCATTAGTGATAACAAATGTTATTATCATTAGAGATTTTGAATAATTTTCTTTAAACTTTAGAATTTTAGTTTTACTTGTGGCAGGTATCTGTGTTTTCTCTTTGACAACATCCCAAAGTTTTTCATACACTAAAATTGCTTTCACTTTATTTTTCCAAGAGAAATAATTAGGACCCTTGAGTAGTTGAGATTCTGCTAGGAAGAAGTTGTTTGATGCCATTTAGATCTTCCTAATATCAAACCTAATATTTGTTGGCTTCCTTATGTCTCCCTAATGTTTTTGGAATATGATATAGTGCTTTTGTAAAATATAGTTCAATTTATGGTTGATTTTGTATAGTTTTGTAAAGATCAAAAATCAACTTTTCTAATACCTTATTTCTTTTAATTGAACTAAGAACTTTTACAATTTTTGAAGAGGTTTTAATATTGAATTCCTTTTGTACCTTTTTGAGAAATTTTGAGACAAGAATATTATAAATTTCCAACCTTAAAAAAAATCTTTAATAACCTCTTTTTATAACCCTTAAGTTTAAATTTCTAATTTCCAAAGATCTAGTTTGATGTTGTAACCCTTATCACTCCTAAATTTAGAAAATTAGAAAATTATTAATATTTGCAAAATATTAAAGAATATAATCCAAGTAGAATTCCTTATTTCTCCTAGGTTGAGTTGTAAATATTATTTTAATTTGGTAAGTTATCTCTTATAGCTTTTGCTTTCAAAATATGAATTTCAACCTTAGATTATAACCCTTATATCTCCAAAATTGAAAGCAATAATAAAGTAGGATTTAAACCTTACCTTTTGATCCTAATCTCCTCAATGTTTAGTGCTTCCTTCGGCTGGATATAACAATAGTATTAAAGTTCCCTTGGGTCCTGGAATCAATGGAGATGCTCATATTCAATGTTGGAATGTAGACGCTGCAAAAATAGGAAGGTTTAACCTTCAAGACCAGGAGCCTTTAATGCTCCTTATTCCTTCCTTCCACACTATGCTTGACTAGCTTTGACTAAATTTTGCTATGCTGTGAACTTTGTACTTCAGGCACCTTTTATGGAGGAATAATATTGAGCTTTGTGACATGTGTCACACCCATTACATATGAGCACTCCTTCTCCTCTTCTTAGTACCACTTTCTTGTTCAATGCCTCTTGGTCACTTGTGTAAAGCTTGTGGAGGATAACAAGTTTCACCACGTCTTTAATATTCCTTGTAATGTATGCATGAGGTTTCTTGAGCATTGAGAGATGAAATCCCTATAACATATGCACTTTAGAAGGTTTATGCCACTCTACATGAATTCCTTTCTTGTAAAACCTTCCACGAAGAATATTATAACTCCTTATGTTATTTTGTATGCCATTCCTTTGTTATATTTCTTGAGCAAAAAGCAAAATTTTCTCTTATAGGCAGAATGATGACATGCTATGGGGATTTGAATGGTGATTTTGATGCTTCCTTTTGTGGAAGATATTCACCATGTTTAAGACCTTGAATGTAGCTCATTTTATCTTTATCTTCTATGCCTCCAACATGTTGATTCTTGTGCTTCTTTGTAGTGTATATAGTTGCTTGATATATTATTTGTCCCACGTTGGCAGAAGTAGATGCCTTCTCTTTGTAGTGTAGATGCAGTCCATCCCATGTCGATATATGTGGATGATGTTTTTGGTATATGTCCACACTTTTTATCTACATAAATGTAGCTTTATGATAGCCTCTTGTGGGCTTTGTTTTTATAGGTTCGTTCATCCAAGATGAGCCTTTTGAGTGGCTCCTTTTGCTTGGGGAAGAAGAGTACTGACGTTCGATCTTTCTTGGATGATTTTCCATATAGCTATTGTGTCATTTGGGGCTAATTAAAATATGCTCTTTTTCTGTAAAAACCAGATTAGAGTAGTGCAATAAAATGTACCGTTTATTGTACATAAGCCTCCTTTGATGCACCTTCTTTTGCACCTTTTTTTTTTAATATAAAATTTTGGTTTTATGGTAAATTTGTCTCCTGCAATACAATTGTTTTGAGGTTGTATTTTATGAGTAGAAACCTTCCCCTTTTTCTTGGACACTTAAAAAAAAAATCCAATCTTTGATAACAGTAGATAGAAGCTCTTTAATTTATACAATTTTCTGCACTTTCTTTTCTTGCATCCAATGTTGTAATGCTTTGGATTTGAGAATCACCAAGTCTCAATATTTGAAGCTTCTTTTTCTATTTGTGGTTAATTGTGTTCTTATCCAAGTTTTGGAGGATTCTAATATATTTTTGGTGGCTTCACTTGACCACAATGTGTTACAGAATTCTGTGCTTCAATAGTGTCTTTAGACACTTGATACAAATCAAATTTTGTGCCCTTCAAAAGATCAAAACTAATTTCTTTTGAGAGTAGCATAATACTGCAAATAAATCTAATAGACTTTATTTTTAATGCACTAACAATTTTACCTTATCACTTCAATCAAATCTCAAGATAATGCACATAATAAATTTACTGCAACTAATCAAGAATATTCTGAAATGAATCTTCAAGAGTTATTCTGCAAATTCACTACAACTAATATTGTAGGGCTTAGTCTTAATTTATTTTTCCAAAGTAGATGATAGGTATTTGATAGATATAATTATGAAATCTAATCAACACCTAATTAATATGCAAATTAACCTTAAAAGGAACCTTTTTCATTTTTTGCATTTTTGAAGACTGTAATCTACTTTTTCTTCTTACACCTTTAATCCAAATAAGGTGCTCCAATGAATCTGATAAGTAATATAATTAATAAGTTAGTTAGCACCAATAGTTTCATACATTTTTTAAAATATTTTGTAGCTCCTTTTGCCACTTATGTAGAGTATGTGGATCTTGGTGTCTAAGATCACCAAGTTGTTACTTCGAGTAGGATCTTGCAGCTTTTTGTAGACTATCTTGAACAACTCCTTCACCAAATGATGATCTCAAACTTTATTTTTTGAGCCTAATATTTGGTGGCTTGTTCTCCTCTTGTGGTCTCCTCATTTTGTTGTAGATTTATAGAAGTCTCTATCTCTTAAGTGGTGCCTTCTTTTTGTGAGAGGTAATCTTCACATCTCCTAGATTTGATGAGCTTCTTCTATCTTCAAGTCTTCTTGTTGAATTATGACTTCAATAAGGATCTTCTTCTCAATATTCTAAATATATTTAGGTATTCACTAGATTATTATTCTTGTATTTGGCACTCCTTGCCAAGTTTGCCTTCTTAGATTTGGCACTCCTTGCCAAATTCTCCTTCTCTAGAGCTTGTTGTCATATGGCGATAATTGTCCCAAGTCCTTCACTATCATGGCCTTCTCCTTGGTAGTGGATTTCTCTAGTGAGTTCTCCTTTGATGATTTATTTAGTAAAGCTCTCCTAAACTTTTTTTGATGCTCGATGAGACCTTCCCAAGGTCTTTGATCTTATAAAATCTGCTAGTCTTTCCTTGATACCTCTTCAACCTTCTGCTTATGGATCTCTGATTTTGTTACTTTTGTATTCAAGTAGGAATCTCCTAGTCCTTCTTCTCTTTCCAAGTCTATAAGTCCTTTAATGAGATATTCTTCTGATATCTTTTACTTCAGGTGTTGAATTTATTCTAAAGAAGATACTCTTCCTAAATTTCTTGTAGGAAGTCTCCCAAATCACTGAATCTTCTTTCCTTACAGTAAAAATATTAGTACTGAGATCTTAATCTACCTCTAAATTAGATATTTTTTTGAATTTTTCTTCAGGATCAAGGCTTTTGTGGCCTTTATCAGTATCTAAGCTTCTATGGCCTTTTAAATATTAAGGAAACTATGGAATTTTTAGTATCAAGGCTTCTATGGCCTTTTTAGTATCAAGGATTCTATGGCCTTTTCAATATCAAGGCTTCTATGTCCTTTTTAATATCAAGAATCATGTGGCTTCTTTTTCAAGGCTTCTATTTCATTTTATTCAAGGCTTCTATTGCCTTTTCTTCAAGGCTTCTATGACATTTTTGTATCAAGGATTCTATGGCATGTTCTTCAACTGTGAATTTATTCAATATAGCAATGGAGATCTTCAATCTCATAACTTCACCATGGCTCTTATCTAGAAGTCTTCTTCCACAATGTTCTTCTCTTGCACAAGGGAACTAATCTCTACACTATGAGGGTATGCCAACCTTTAGGCAACAAAGCTGGAGTCTCCTAGCTTTCTATCATAGGATGAGTACCAATACTCTAAGAATTAGTTATATGCAACAAAAGAAACTTTGGGTAATAGTTAGCAAGTTCTATATATCCTAGATGATATTTCAATCTAGTGGATTAAATTCTAAGTCTTGGTCTTCACAAGTTTTTCTTGCAACTTTGTGGAAAGATTCTAGTCAAGTGCAATTTCAGTATTTTTGGAACTAAGATTTCTTTTAGTCATCACTTGTGACTCTCCCTAATTCTACCACCTAGATTATTTTGAGAGTTTTTATAGTGGTTGGTCTAGCAGTGCATCAAGTTGAAAAAAAAACTCAGGCTCAATAAGGATGGTGGTTTTACTATAGACCTACACATACCAAATCTACCATGTATTTGATACCAGTGTTAGCTTTTGATGTAATGAGCACTGGGAGATAACAATCACAAGATGTAGAATAATATGAAAGAAAGTAAATTTTCTAGATGAATGAGACATGCAATAAATAGAAATTATATAAATGAATACAATGTAGCTATGGAGGAAATGAACACTCCATTAATAAAGCTACTAAACTACATTGCATCCATCACCACTGGATGGTGATCCACACAGAACTGCACTACTACCTACGAATATGCTCTAAGCTACTATGTCCCCGACTCTCTATATCTATCTAACAATGAGGTCTTCCTTATATAGATAAAATAGGTTTCTTGGCCAACACTCTACCTAGATGTGCAACGAACAACTTGCACATATACAACTTGCATATTGACACTTGTGCATTTATTACATTGCATGAAGTAACTTGATCAATTCCCCCTAAAGTAATATAATTTCCTAAGTATGTACCTTGGAAGCTTCATTTACATGACCCAAATGATGGAATATAATCTATTTCTAACAATTTATACATGCAATAATTTCAAAAGAACTTATGAGTATAAACTCATAATTTAACCTAGATTTTAGTACATCAACTGAATTACACTTAGATAATATAACTACTTTTATGTATAATATTCATTTATATTTATTCACCCTAACATGTATTTCACCCTCATTATGATGAAAGTAGTCCCATATGAATATCCAAGTGATATTGTTATTCCCACTTCATGGTGTATAGGTCATCCTACAAGACCTTCTCTCTATCCAATTTAGATGGTCACTATAATTCTAGATGCACTTTCATTACCTCAATATTCTTGATGCACATTATTATGCACTTTTATTCACTTAGATAAAATAGTGCTCCTTAAGCGCTCTTGAAATCGTTGAGGTAGGTAGGGTGGTTACCCAACCTCCTTAACCATCTTAAAATGTATATATATGGCAGGCTCAACTTAATTCAATTTCATTTCAATTTCCAATGTCTTTATGGTATCATAGCATAGTGTAGGTTGAGGATGTAGGAGCATACTATGGATGTTGGGCGCAGGTAGAGGTGGGAGAAGAGCGGGAATCTTGAAAGGGCATATTTCTCGAGAAGCCAATAGACCTAACGACCTGACATGAACCTGAAGCCAACAGACCTGATGACCTGACATGAACTTGAATTTCGATGCTAATCCTTGTTAGGGCACAAATCCCAAGAATATGGTACCCTTGACATGAACCTGATATCAACCAAAACATGCAAAATGAACACTTGGACTGACTGGGCAAACATGTGGATTGGCTGAGTTGACAGATGATAGTGATGTGATAGACTGAGGGTTTGCTGAGTTGGTAGAATAATATGACATGGCAGACTGAGGGTTTGCTATGTAGAAATAAGATGTGGCAAACTACGGGTTTGCTGACTAGGCAGAAGACGTGGCAAAAGGGTAGATAAGAGGCTTGACCACTAGAAGGAAGTCACTTTCTAAGTGGCACCTTGTTTCTTTTAAGTGTTGGTGAATGCATCCTCCTGATGCATGTGGGATAAATCCCACGTATTTTTTTCAAAAATCTTTGCAGTGCATGGGGTAAGAGGAAGGTCGGTCCCCTTCCTTCCCAGCGCACCCAGTAGTGTACATGGTTAAGTGCACCCACTAGCGTGAATGAGGTCCATGGTTCGAATCCCATGGAGGGATTCAAAACAAAGAAATTTTTATCCCCCCGTAAACAAGTGATGCGTCAACAAGATTTTTTGACGCCTCAGCAAGATTTTTTTTGATGCCTCAACATTTTTTTCTGACAATTTTTGCTTAGCAATTTTTTTTGTTGACGATTTTTGATAACTTTTGCCTAGTTTGTTTTTTTGACCAAGGAGGGTCATTTTTTTACAAAAAATGGGCATTATTTTGTCAAAGGATGGCACAGGAGCATTTTTTTTTGCCACAAGTGAGAGGAGACACAATTTTTGAGTTATTTTTCTGTACTTTGATTTTTTTCCTTTCAAAGCAATTTTGGAGGGATAAGTTGTTTTTCTAGAATTAGAAAGGGTCCACATACAATTTTTTCATCCTTGTTTATTTTGCAACAAAAAGGGGGGATTTCTAGAATTTCTTTTTGTAAAATTCTAAGACAAAGGGGGGAAGAAAAATTATTCATTTTTGGAAGTGAATATTTTCATCGTAAAACTGGTATTGTAATAGGTGCATTTTTGGTGGAAATCGACACCTAGAGTAGTTAAATTTGTGGGCATTTGTGGTTGTATTTTGCATTTAAATTTCATGTTTTCTTGCATTATCAATGATAACATAAATCAAAATAAAAGACCCCAAATTTATACACCTATTTGTGCAATTTATTGCACAACAACATTCGGTAAATATGGTACCTCTTGTCCACACTTACAAGTTATGCTATCGTGCTTGGACTACTATATCTTTTTTTTTTTTGTGGAAAACATCCCAAAAGGGATGCCACTTTCGGGTAAGACCCAAGGAGGTAGGGGTATCCAAAACATAAACACAAAAACTGTACTACTATATCTAACACCTAATATAGATGCAACAATGATGTATGAGCTTGTTCTCTATCAATTATGAGGGAGAAATAAGGTAATTCACTCCATTTATACCATAATCGTTATTGTTATTTGACATAAATCTTGACGAAGTGCCTTCTAAAGTGTTGAGGGGAAGTTACACCCCACGCATGAGGAAAGAACTTCTATAGTAGGTGTCATAAACAAAATGATTCCCTTTCATTATTGCCTAAGTTCCACGTATCGTTCTGCTCTTATATACTTATAGTCTCCCTCACATAAAGACGGGTATATATAAATAAGTTCAGTATAAAGGCCTGGTAGGTATAAAGAAATGGGGACAACTTGGTGTTATAAGGAACCTTCACAATATCCACTATTCACAAATATCTCTCAGATTCACAGTTTTTGAAAGGTTCTAACTTTGCACCATGGAAGACAAAGATGTGTGTTATCCTTCAAGTGGAAGATTTGTGGGATGTAGTGACTGGAACTACAAAACATCCTACAACAGGAGGGGTATATCAAGAATATTTTGATAATAAGGACAAAATATATCTCATGTTCATTATGCTTTCTACTACAGATGAGGTCCAGCATCATATATGTGATGCCAAAACTGGTAAGGAAGCTTGGGATGCTTTAATTACCATCTATGAAGGTAAGAATAAGTCCACTATTCTAAGCCTTCAAACTCAACTACATACACTCAATATGAAATCTAATGAGATAGTTGATCTATTCCTATATAGAGTGGTGGAATTGAAAGCCAAATTAAATGTGATGGGACAGATAGTGGAAGATGCTCTCTTGACCTTAGTCATCTTGAGAGCCTTGCAAAAATCCTACAAGGTGTTGATTACCTCTCTTAATGTATCTGGTAGACAAGTTTCATTTGTGGAATTGGTGAATTTGCTTCAAATTGAAGAGGTAAATCAGTTTTAGAAATATGAAGTGCCATATAATACCCTCTACACCAAACAAGGGGGTAATAAATAAGGTCATTTTCAAAATGGAGGATCTTCATCAAAAGGAAAAGGGAAACAACATCAGTAGAAAGACAAATAATATTGCAAGATTTGTGATATGAATAACCATGATACCAACAAGTGTTGGTTTAAGAAAAACAATAGAATGATCAAGATCACAAGAAAAAGGGTAAAGTAAAATACAAACCACAGAAGAAGCATAAGCCACCCAAGGGGAATGTTGCTTATGCCAAATCAAAATTAGACTCATATTCTACCGAATCAGACTCGAACTTAGATTTTGAGTGAGCACACAAGGTGCTCATGACTCATACTTCATCTTAGTAGAAATATGCAGTATGGTATATTGATTCAGGTTCCAGTAAGCACATGACTGGCGATAGATCATGATTTAAGATATTTGAGGAAAAGGAAGGTAAGCCAGTAATAATTGCTAACAATCAAACCTACCAAGTGAAAGGTGAAGGTGATGTTTTAGTCACTCTTATAGATGGAAAATGTTAGATTGAGAAGGTACTCTATATTCCTGGATTGGCTAAATATTTGTTGTCAGTCCCTCAGATCTTGGATTGAGAAATGGATGTTGTGTTCAGTGTTGAGAAAGGCAAAAAGAGATGTTTTATAACCAAAAAAATAAAATATGTAGCAACAGGATCATACAAGCATGGATTGTTTATTTTAGATATCGTTTCAACACCTCATGTTGCCCTGGCAACAACTACAAATGAGGCTACTTCTCTATGGCACAAGAGATATGAGCATCTAAGTTTAGGATATTTGCTCAAGTTGAGAAAATATGAGATGGTGAGAGGTCTTCCCAACCTTTCATCTACATTGCCAGTCTGCTCGAATTGCTTAGTAGGGAAGCAACACTGGGTTCCATTTGAAGTTAGCTCTTTGAGAGCTAAGAAACCTTTGGAGTTGGTACACATCGATATGTGTGGTCCTATTCCAACCATCTATGGTGGAAAGAGGTGTTATTCAATTGTTTTTGGATGATCACTCACATAAGATGTGGATTTTATTTATTTAATTGAAGTCATATGTATTTATATACTTTTAGCAGTTTAAGAAGCTTGTTGAGGAGTCAAGATGTTCCATAAAAACCCTTCACTCAGATCGAGGGGGAATATACCTCCAAGGAATTTTCATCATTTTTGAATGAACATGGGATTAAGAGATAGCTGACTACAACCTATACTCCATAGTAAAATGGAGTTGCTAAAATAAGGAATCGTTCCATTATGGAAATGGTTCGATGTATGCTTACAGGGGCACACCTTGAGCATGAGTATTGGGAAGAAGTAGTAAACACAACATCATACCTCCTGAATAGAGCACCCACAAGAGCTCTACAGGGTAAAACTCCACAAGAAGCATGGAGTGGTAAGAAACCCTCCATTTCTCATCTAAGGGTTTTTGGATGTAATGCATTCATGCACATACCAAAACTAAAAAGGAAGAAGTTAGATGAGAAAACCCTGTAATGTATATTTCTTGGTTATGATGAGAATTCAAAGGGATATCGATTGATAGATCCAATGACCAAGAAGACACACATAATTCAAGATGTGGTATTTGATGAAGCTTTCACATCAAGTAACACTTCTACAGTTGTATACCTTGAGGAAGATGAGCCTAAGAAAGAGGCTCCACACCCATAGAACTAGATTCCAAAATGGTATACCAGTATATTGAGAGATTCAAAGTTGACATCACTTCCATATCTAACTCTAGATCGATCTTGTACTCACAATATGACTTAGCAAATGAGAGTAGAGGCATCAAATTTAGAGGTTGATGAGCTTTACCAACAATTTTATGAACTATCTATAGACACAGAGGAAGATAGGGAAACATATATGATGGATTATAGGGTTTATATGATAGCATTGGATGCAAATGAACCCACAACAGTTTAGGATGCACTTAGTGAGCCTCAGTCGAAGGCTTCTATGGAAGAAGAACATACATATCTCATGAAAAAGCATACATGGAAGCTAGTAAATCTGCCTTCAGGAAAGAAGCCCATTGGCTACAAGTGGGTGTTCAAAGTGAAGTATAAGGTATATGGTACTATTGATAAGCATAAGGTCCATATTTTTGCAAAGGGCTATGCTCAGAAAGAAGGTATATATTATGAAGATACTTTTGCCCCTACTACAAAAATGACTACCATTCGAGTACTTTGTGCTAGGGCAACTTATTTTGGGTGGAAGTTACATCAGATGGATGTAAAATTTGCTTTCTTGAATGGTCACCTACAAGAAGAAGTGTACATGACCCAACCAGAAGGATTTGTTGTTGAAGGGCAAGAATAAAAAGTTTGCAAGTTGGTCAAATCCTTGTATGGGCTGAAACAAGCTCCATGAGCTTGGTACATCAAAATAGATAGTCACCTAGTGTAGAATGGTTTACAAAGAAGTCCTTTAGATGCAAATATCTATATCAAGAACAATGGTTCTTACATAGTGATTTTGGTGCTATATATAGATGATTTGATAATAACAGGGAGCTCAAAGAGTATGATTGATGCAGTAAAAAATGATTTGAAATAATCTTTTGAAATGATAGATCTAAGACTTCTTCACTATTTTCTTGGTTTAGAAGTGACTAAAAAAACATCATATTAGAGTAACACAAAAGAAGTATGCCAAGACATTGGTTGATAAATATCACATGACTGAATGTAAGTCTAAGGCAACTCCAATGGAGCCTGGACTCAAGCTATCATGATATGATAAATCACCACAGGTATATGGTACTCTCTATCGCCAACTGATTGAGAGTCTCATATATCTGCCAAATACTAGGTCAGATCTCAATTTTGTTGTGGGTTATCTTTTGAGGTTCATGCAGGAACCAAAGGTGAGTCATTGGAAAGCAGCAAAGAGAGTTCTTCATTATGTCCGTGGTACTACAAATTTTGGATTGGAGTATAAAAAGAATAACAAATTATATCTATAGAGATACATGGACTCAGACTATGTCGGATCCATTGATGATCACAAGTCAACTTCTAGATACATTTTCCATCTAAGATATGGTCTTGTCTCTTGGCATAGTAAGAAGCAGTAGGTGGTTGCTTTATCATCTACAGAGGCAGAATATCACGTAGCCAATGGAGCAGTCTACGAGATAATATGGTTAAGTTGCATTCTTACAAACATGGGTCTTCCAAAGAATCTTCCACTTCATTTATTTTACGATAATCAAGGTGTTTTGAATCTTGTCAAGAATCCCAATTTTCATGATTGTACCAAACACATTGATACTCGATGTCATTTCATTTGCAATGAAGTTCCAAAGCATCACATACAACTCCAGTACATTCCCACTGATGAGCAAGTTGTAGATATTTTCACCAAGGCACTTGCACGTGTCAAATTTGAATTATTTCGTAATGCTCTTTGTATTTTCCAATAATGTAATAAGGAGGGATGTTAGAAACTAGGGTATTATATTACATTATTATGCACTTTTATTCACTTAGATAAAATAGCACTCCTTAAGCACTCTCTAAGTCGTTGAGGTAGGTATGGTGGTTACCCCACCTCCTTAACCATATTACAATGTATATATATGGCAGGTTCAACTTAATTCAATTTAATTTCGATTACCAATATCTTTATTCAAACTATAGCATATATATTTTCCCTCCATGTTTCATACAAGCAAACAATAGTATTCATATTTATACAAATAGTATAATGTTCATCAATGTTCTTTACTTAATCAACATGATGAATAATGATAATCTATAGTTGTGTTTGCTTATTCAACATAATGAATATTTCATAAAATGTATACCTTTACTCCTCTGGTAATTTATGCAAAAAATATGAATGCTCATTCTTTTCCAACTCTATTATAGTTGGTCTCCCTTGTACACAAGCAATTATGCATTTATTATGGAAATGGTACAACCTTTATGTTTCTTTGTATTTGAAAAAATAATAAACATACCTTCATATAATTTTTTACATTCATGGGTATAAATAGATACACATTTATTTACAACGAAGCTACAATCATTTACTTGCATTCATATATCATGTATAGATATGATACAATTCTTCACTCTACATTCATGCATCAAGAAAGAAAATGTTATAGTTACAAACTTGCAGTCACACATCACAAATAGATTTTTTATAGTCCTTTACTTTGTCTTCATTTACAAATGCAATCACCCCTCTTATGTCATGCAATAGAATAAACATATAAGATCATAATTTATTCAAAGCAACCATTTTCATATTTTATTTCCAACCATCATGATAACCACCATAGAATCATGCATTAACCATTTTAGATTGTTGAAATACTAGATGATTTTTCTACGCAAAAACCCATCTATAGATTCATTTATATTACATGAATGAAACTTAAATGCAATGAGGTAAAAAATCTAATGACCTTTACTCTCAGGTTAGGAATACAGTCTATGATTTTAATACTTATGATTTTTACTCAGTCATGACCTCTCTTCATGCAAGTTAAACAAGCAACTCTATCTTATTTGGTATTTTAGCTTATACACAATAAGAATATCTTTATGCTTTAGAAAAATAGAACCAAAGGAGGGTATAATATATTTTGAATTTTTACTCACTCTACTAAAATAGTAGAGGATATTAGAGGTTACATCTACATTACTTTTTCATAGTTGGTAGGGTTGCTCTTTTTCCCTACAACTTATAGGGTGAACCAACGTAAGATAACATTTTACATTTTTAAATTCCAGATCGAAGTAGAGAAAATGTACAAAATATAAAATACCCATTTTTGAATTCAATATCAAACAATAAAAAATGACCATTTATAAAAAAAAAAAATTATGGATTCAAGCCTAAGCAATACAAATATCCATTTACAGAATACCCATTATAGATTTAACTAGTAAACAAAATTTTTATTTATTCCAAGCAAAAATAAAAACTTCTTTAAGCAAGAAAACTATAATTACCAAGAACAAAGATACATGATATAAATTCTTACTTCAACCATACTCTAGGTTTCCTTGCGATTGTCCTCCACTGAGTTTCCATGTTATAGGGAAAGGGGTCTTTAAAAACCATTCATTGTGTGTTCCAAATTATCTATCCCTAATTTTCATATTATATTTTAGGGTTTGTTGTCAAAGGAGTCCAAAAGAAACTTGGACTTGGATATACAAGACAAACCCACGCCACCAATTTACCTCCAATCCTATTACATTCCTCTAAAACATGAATTTCAAATAACCAAATAATCAGAGATGCTCTAAAAGAGAGGGTTTATTTATTAAAAAATAATAACTTCCCCTATAATGGTTACAAGGAAAGTGAAAATTCCATTTTTTATAAATTTTATTTCCCCAAAACTAAATTCCATGGGGGAGGTGACACAACCCATCATCTTTGTTTTTTCAAAATTAAAATAATATTCCATACTCAAATCAAATCAATGAAGGAGAACACAAGATTTAAACACTTTTCCACTTTTGGATTCCACCCAACACTTTCTTAGTAAGCATTCAAGTGCATTATTAAAACAATACTCATGGTCCAAAAAGCAACCGTGTATTTTCTAATGCAATGATATCTTATCTAGTGGTGTGTGTCTAAATTGATTGCTTCTTTGGATCTATCATCTTCTCCCTAGAGAGACATTTTCTCATTTTGATCCTAAAGGATAACCTCTCAACACTTGCAATAGTGAGATCAAATTAATCTAGTATGGTCACCATTGTCAAACTAAAAAAATAATATAAAATTAAATTATAAATACTAAATCAAAATTTCCGCTTCATTCAATTTTAAAAAATAATAAACCATTCACATCTAAATATTTTGGTATGCATCAACTAGCATTCATGGAGCCAATTATTTGTATTTTTTTTTGGGATAAAATCTACGCAACTAATACACTAGAAACTAGAAACCATGGTGTAAATAGTAGGTCTAGAAATCTAATTACATTAATTAGTCAATAGGTATCATGGGTGGATTTTAGTGAAGAAAAAATCTTATATAGTCAACACTTCATTATAAAAAAAAATTGAATATATCTAAAAGTAACTATATACATCAGATGCTCTTTATCACATCATTTTTTTCATAAAATAAAATACATGACTATGCATAGTCAAACTCATGACTACAAAGGTGAAACATGATCACATAAAACATGAAACTTATGGAAAATATGATAAAGACCAACTTTTCTACATATATCCACTAACAAAAAAAATTGAATCATTGTAACTATAATCAAGATTGACTTTGATCAATATAGTGTAATATTCTGTAATTTAGGATGAATCTTAGATTTGTGCAATTATAAAATTACATTCTCTGTTTTATTCAAATATCTATATTGTTTCCTTTTGTAATAATGAGTGATATGTATTTATCTTTTTCCATATTCACTAAAATTTATTTTCTACTTCACCACCATTTTTCCACCTAATGTGTGTTTGTCATAGTTTTATCTAGATACTAAGCCATTCCTTAATGATTTTAAGCATGTTCTTGGTCTACCTATTCAATCTTCTTAAAATGATTATATTTTTGACAGGTTATCATTTGTTATTGAAATGTTTTTTTAAAAGTGTTTCTCTTTTTATTTATATTTGACTTTATTACTTTTTCTTATCAGGATTGCTATTTTTCCCACTATATTATCTTCTTATAAGGATTTTCCTTTAAAAAATATTATTTTCTTCTTTAATTATGAATTTAAAGATCATAACCTTCCCAACTACTATTTGTTCAATTATTTTTATCTTTTAGATAATGAATGTAATGTTCATGATACATCATGCTTTTACTAGGTTGTCCACCAATTCAAGTTGGTACAACATCACCATGCTCATAAAAGTGAATTTGCAATGTTAGCTATGAGCTCATGGTGTATAATACATTCAAGAAATCAATTCAAATGAGTTATTTTTTATTGTTTTTTTGTTGTAAAAGGATGACCATACCTCATGACAATGGGTTATTTATCATGAATTATAATACACTTAGGGATTGTGATAACTATAGCATGGGTACCTCTTTATCTCCACTAAAATGAGAATCCATCAACATATCCAAATCCACATAATAATAAATTTAACCAATAAAATAAATATACATTAAAAGAAATATAATAAGATATAATATGGAAATTCGATGACATAATTTGCATTTGGGATTATCATCAACCCTTGAATATGGATCCTAGACCCACACATAAAAAAAAATACACAAAGATAAAGTGAAGCAAAAAATATTTAGATAATTGTATTTGGTTAATATCATTTGCAAGTATAGTACTAATAACAATAATAATGAAACTATTTATTACTAGATATGTTGTGAAAATTCTATTATTATAAAATATAATTTATACATATTAACATATCCAAACATTCATGTTGAGGTATTTGAAATAATCTAATCTATATTGGCTATTTATTATAAATTATATGCAAAATTAAATGTATAATTAGTTCTTAATTACATAGAAAAAATTATCCATATTAATAACTAGAATATTCTATAGAAAAGTACATATCTATAAAAATCCAAGGTTGTTAGATTTTATCTAATATTTGAATATTTTTAGTACTCACTTTGCTTCTTTCCAATGACACATTTGGTTCTTGTATGAACTAAGAAAGATAAATAACATCATTGTTAATGTATGATCTAGTGTATGTTAGATAAATTAGACTTCCAATCAACCAGTACTAGAGAGTTCCATTCATCTATGGATATGGATCATAGCATGATTGTTGCAACCCTACTTTTATTGGAGTGTCCATGGGTTTACAATCTATCATCCAAAACTTCTCTAGCAATGTCTTGGGATACTTCATTTGTAACATAAATATATGGTTCTCAAATTTCCATACACCCAAGCTAAGATAATAATACATTAGTCCAACACCAATCATGCTAAATGAATGCTTTAAAATTTTCTTTGTCTCTTAAATTATCATCATCAAAATCTTAGTGACAACCAAGTCATCGACATACATTATGATGATCATGCTCTTTCTTCCTTTCCTCTTGAAGTATAGGTTTAGGTAATATATACTACACTAGAATCCATATCCTAGGAGATGCTCATCAATATTTAGATACCAAGCTTTGGTTTCTTACTTCATCCCATAAAAAGACCTTATGATAATGCATACTTTGTTCTCCTAGCTGGGTATGACAAAATCCTTTGGCTATGTCATGTAGACTTCTTCATTGAGGTCACCATTGAGAAATGCACTATTCACATCCAATTGATGCAACATCAATATAAACTATGCAACCATTAAAACAATGATCTAAAGGGTCTTGATTTTTGTTGTTGGTGTATAAGTTTCATCATAGTTGATTCCTTTATTTTGTCCATACTCTTTTCTAACAATTATTTCTTTGTATTTTTAATGCTTCTATAATCATTGTATTTGGTCTAGAATACTCACTTATAACCAATGGGTTTCTTTCTAGGTGGAAGATAAACAAGTTGTAAAATATTATTCTTCATCAATACTTAATGTTCATGTCATCCTTCCACTCCTTCAACACAAGATATTTATTAACAATTATATGGTCATATGTATAAAAAACCATGCTCATGAGGGATAGATTAACCTTATTTTAAACAATGCTTTGAGTTCTTGGTCTAAAACTTGATATATTTGGAACATGATCTAAATTTGCATTATGTAATATATTGAGATACCAGTTGGAAATACAAGTGATACTTAAAGTGGATGGTCCTAGGTCATCAAATCCATTAATAATATCTACATCATGTTCATCAAAGTCAATATATTCTCTTTCATAATATTCATAGTCATCATAATTAGATAGGAAAACAATGAGTGCTTTGTCAACAACATGTGGGTTTGAAGAAGAGTTGCACTAATTCTTCTCATAAAAGACATCATCTATATTGATATATATATTCTTGGTATCAAATTCCATGAGACGATATCCCTTCATGTCACTATTGTATTCAATTAAGATATATCTATTGGTTTTCTTCTCCAAATTCATTTGATTCTACTTCAAAATGTGCATGAAGGTAGTGCATATAAAAATATAGATATATGATAGAGAAATTTTATTTCCCATCCATACCTCTTCAAGTGTAACACCATTCAATAGAAATGTGGGTGCACAATTTAATAAATAAACTATAGTATGGATATCTTTTGCTTTAAATGTTAACTCCAAATTGACATCACTCAACATGCATAACATCATCTCTTGAATAGTATAATATCACCTCTCAATAACTCTATTTTATTGAGGTGTATAGGTGATTGCAAACTATTATTGGATGCCATGTTACTTAATGAAAGTAGAAAAATGATTTATGGTGTATGCCCCCTTCATTAAGCAAAGTATACAAATTGGATGACCATAAAACTTCTCCACTCAATATTTGAACCATTGGAAATAATAAAAGGTTTCATCCCTACTCTTAAATAAATACACCCACGTCTATTATGTATGAACATTGATGAACAATTAAAAATATCTATAGTCATTGAAACTCACATCCATAGGTCCATATAGATTGGTATGCACTACATCAATTGGATCATCTGCTTGGTGATTGCTTGAGCCAAGTAAGGATTAATATTGCTTTAGTACCAAGCAAATCATACAAATGTCATAAGGCTTAATCAAACATGGAATTTTATACACCATGTCATGATGTAAGAGTGATTTCAAAAGGCCAAATAATTATCTAAATCACTTTTTCCATAATGAGGCAACTTCATCTACCTTTGCTGCCAAATGTTGGTCGTCTCACATTACAGCCATAATATTAAATATCTTACCTATTCTTGAAGAGAAAGGATTTTCAAACCTCAAAACTTCTCTCAAATGAGACATATTTTATTTGCATATGTTGTTAAAAATTCAATATGCAAATTGTAATAAAGCAATTTATTCATAGAAAGGAAGTTCTTCTTGGGTCCAAATAGGTAAAGAACTTGAGTCAAGTGATAGGTATGATCTCCAATATGTAAATAAATATCATTAATTTTAGCAATGATGTAGGTCAAAATATCTCATTACATATATCAATGATAGGTATGATCTCCAACATATAAACAAACATCATTAATTCTAGAAATGATGTAGGCCATAATGAGATATCTCATCAATGACATTACTTACAACATGTTGATATGATCACATTACATATATCTCAATAAAAAATATTAGGTCAAACATGACATATATAATAGGGGGTATATATATATATATATATATATATATATATATATATATATATATATAAAGTTAACTAATTCTAAATTTGATCTATCATAGCAAATATAAAACCTAGACTTCATATATTCTATCAAATGCAATTTCAAAAAAATTAAGATGTCAAAAATAAATGACTAAAATGTCATGACTATTTATTAAACCATATCACTATTAATTAATTATTAACAAGTTCAATATTGTTACAACAAGTTATGATAATAATTAGGCAATGGTTGTAGTGAAAGTAGAAGAGCCAATGTTTCTTATGTATGTGGATTATAAATTTATAAAATTCAAATTGCAAAATTAAATTCATTAAAGTGGTAAAATTATTTTAGTTCCTTAAATTATATTTTATTATATATAATCAAGTTCAAAACCAATATAATTAAATTTAACATGAAGACATATCTCTCCTAGATATTAGAAACTATATTTTGAAACCAATACCTCACTTTTCCTTTGTATTTTTTATCTTGTTTTATATACAAATCATTCAATCTATTCTATTGATGTGCTCCATCTACTTTCAACATCATAAATCTTCTACAAACCTTTAAATTATATATATATATATATATTTTTATTATTATATATATATATATATATAATTGCTTAAATATATTACAATGATTTCTATTCTTTGAGTCTTACTTGGGTTTAGAAAGGGTTTGAGTAAAATATTTTACCCTTACAAATACTATAGTGGTAAGTCCTTGGGTTCTATTTTATAGGAGACCTAAGTTCAAACCTTGGTATGAGGGGACCAAGACACCTCATAAAAATTCATGTAAACTAAATTTTTTATAGTGGAGAGAGAGATATCGTAGTGGTAAGTTCTTGGGTTCTCATACAAAAGACCCAAGTTCAAAACCTGGTACGAGGGGATTGATACCCCTCATATAGTGGTAATACCCAATGGTATTATCCATTCTCCTATGGTTTAAAAAACTATACACTAAAAATTATGTGGAGATGTTTGTACCCCTAGCTTTCACTAATCCTAAATCTTGTGTTTTTTTATACATAGAGGAATTAGCAACTACCTTTTATTTTTGAACAACTGGTCATACGATAGAACAACTGGTCACAGGGTCAAGGCGCATTACCTCTGATCGTAGAATCAAATCATGGTGCTACCACTATAAACCTTATTTTACCTTATTTTACCTCAGTAAACATGACCCGAAGTGAAGGAGTTTCGTGGTGGCTCGAGCTTGATATTGTTATCATCAAGTTGGTGCACACTAGCAGACTCAGGTGAGATTACTACCTTTACCTAGATTGGGCATGCCCCAAGGTTTGAACCTAGGTCTTTCCTTGGTAAATGTCCAATGTCTTATCAATCCACGTAACCCTCATGGACTAATCCTAAATCTTGTGTTATTTAAATAGCATATTTGTTTAAACTCATTCTCTTGTTCTTCACATATATGTTTGAGTTATAAATCTATTTATTACACAATTTCCATCCTATGGATAATTTAAAAAAAAAAACAAGATAACATTTATCCCCAGGACGCTACTTCCATTATGGGTGGTTCAATCCCCATGATGGATGTGTATAAGAAATATTACTCAAAAAAAAAACAAGATAACATTTAATGATAAAGATCATAAGCAGTATTTATCTATGTTTTTAAATGATCATAACATATTTAGATAAATGATATATAACAATAACAATTGTTTCAATATAGAATTATGTGAGGCGTGTTATTCTAGTCATTTAAAGTACTCTTTCCCTATCATATGTCAAATTATTTATATTTACAATCATACAATGATATGTGTTCTTAGGCATGGCTACGAATTTGGCAAGGTGTTCACACATATTCTCAAGTCATAGTTGGAGCATTAATCGGTTCCGTTGAAGCATTCCTTTGGTTTTTGGTATGGAAATATATGGTTTTAACAATGTTGATTTCATTAAAGAGAGTGCACATATTAGTTATTGTTAACTTAATCTCTATTTGTGTTGGATTCGTCATTCAATATAAAAATTTGTATTAAATACAAATGCCAAATGTGTGCTATTGAATTAAATAATGCATTATATTATTTTGTTATATTTACTGAAATTAGTTAAGCTATCCTATACTTTTTTATATTGTTATGTTAACTACATCATTATAGGAATTTTAATGAGTAGTTAGTTTGTGACATGTTTTATAATTTGGTATTAATTTCAAAATTTTAAATAATTATATTATTTATTTACTTAAACCTATTTTATAATAAATTGTGTATATTTAAATAATAATAATAATAATATTAATGTTTATGAATAATAAAAATAGAATGATATAATTAATAATTGTATTTATGAAAGATAAAAGGGTTAAGAATAAGATTATTTTAAAGAAAAAAATAAACTCCATAATCCAAAACAAATTTAATTTTAGTAAATTATACTTTCACTAAAGGATAAATTGAGTTTGAGAATAAGATTATACTATGGACAAGGGTGACGAATGATGAATTTGTATGTTTTAGTACTACACATGAATATGAAGTTTATAGGCAAGTATTCTTAAGTGAGAGAAATATTTTTTATTCATTATGTGAGTACTTAAATAAAAAAGTATATTTTAAATGGGGAGTTAAAGATAGGACTATTTTATAAAATTACTTCATTAGCTATAGATGAGAGTTACTATTGTCAAATTATTATGTTAAAGGTATTGAAAATGTTAATAAGATTATATCCTATTCTCCTATTCAACAAAGTTGTAATAATACACCTTCTTACATAACCTTCAAGGGCTAGGTGGATTGGTAAGTACTAGTATGGCTGGGCACTTACCAAGAAGAGACCCACGTTCAAACCTTGGGGGAAGCCTATTGCAAAGGTAGTAGTATGATCCGAATCCTCTGAGTGCATGCCAGATTGATGATGATAGTATGAATATCGAGCACCCGATGATCCATTTCATATCAAGCTATAAAATAATGATATGGAATAGGTTTGGTGGATGCAGCCCCTATGGTTTGAACCCTATGCTTGGTAGCTACTAAAAATAGTGTGGTTGTAACCAAATATCCTATCAAGCAAAAAAATATATATACCTTCTTAAATATGTAATTTTGTTTCCTTATATACAAAGATAAATATCATTAGTTCTTTTCATGTTATATTTATTTGAATTAGAAATAATATGCATGTAATAATATGGAAAATATTTGCATGGATTTTTATGTGTAAGGTTTTGAAACATTTGTAAGAAATTTGAAAAACAAGTGCATCATCCACCTAGAATAAATAGAATAGTTACATTTTGTTAAACTATAATTTTTATTGTACAAACCTTTAATGTTTATTGTATCAATTTGAAAATAATACTTATAGTTAAACAATGGCATCAATCCAAGTGCATATAGTTTCAAACATTATGTTTTTATTGTGAGGCTTTTCCTTTTTGGTGAAATTTTGTAAAATACGTAACTCTACAAATGAAAAATTTATGACAAAACAACCTACAAATAAATCAACCATAAAGCTTCATACTTTACAATATAATGGAATCATGATATATTTGCAAGATGAAAAAATAGAAAATATAGTGATGATATCAACTATTAAAATAACAAATACAAGTTCTTTGCACATTGAGATAAGCACAATGTCTCATAGGCCACTCAGAGATGACAAAGTCTCATATGCACAAAAATCATGAACAAAGAAGGAATATACAAATGATGATGAATTAATAAATATATCATCCTATTTATATAATTATAAACTGATAACCATAAAATTAATGGTAAAATTAGCATGACCATAACCTATTGATCTAAGCATGTGAGCATTTTGTGGCATAGCTTTATTCCCAAAATTGGTTGAAAATCAACTTTTATCCTAATTGCACTGTTAGGGGTATACTTGTGTGCTTCAGACTCTTTTTTTATCCATTCAAAATGCATTATAAATATTAGAGGAAATGCATGCCTTCTAGGACCAACTACATGAAAGAGTGCTCTAAAGGTCCTAAAAATGTAAATCAAAATAGTTACTAAAAATGGGAATTCTCTATTTTTAGATTTTTATAGGTAAAATGCATCTCTAGCTATGTTGGCACATTAGTTGAGGATAAAATATAAAAGGACATTTCACGTGTATGTAATTTTCATTTAATATGATCTTTGTAAATCATGGAAGGTGAATCACCACATTTCCATATGGGTGACCTTCTAAATTATTTAAGGTGAACCATCATATTTCCATATGGGTGACCTTCCATATTCAATATAGTGAATTTTTAATACACCATCTAATATATAAAGAGATGCACCCCTTGCTATAAAAAATATGAGTAATGGATTAAATGTTATAGCCTCATATCTCTTCTCAAATATTGCTTGCATTGTACTCTATTTTTTAGTAATAAAATTATTCTACATTTTTGCTTATCTATTCTTATGTTTTGGTTTGTTGACAAGTTAATAGAAAAAAATACTTAAAAGAAACATTTACATGTATGTAATTTTCATTTAGTATGCACTTTGTAAGTCATTGAAGGTGAAATCACCACATTTCCATATGGGTGACCTTTTAACTCATGATAGAATATGAACCACCATATTTCCATATGGGTGAACTTCCATACTTAATATGGTGGATTTTCAATACACCATTTTTTGTATAAAGAGATCCACCTCTTACTATAAAAATAATTAGTATTGAATGCAATGTTATGGCCTTACATCTCTTCTTGGATATTGATTGCATTGTACTCTATTTTTGAGCAATAAAATCATTCTACTATTTTACTTATATATTCTTGTGTCTTAGTTTTTTATAGTCTATTATTTTTTAACTGTATTTTTTCTTGATCTTCCATAACTAAAAAATCTAAGCTATGAAAAAGCCAAAATTATAAGTTTTAGATCAATGGTATTAGAGTGGTCTATCTTTTAAGTGTATGTCCATAAACATGATATCAAGCTATCAAAAGTTTAGGTATTAAATGTTAAATCCCTTTGATTATATCTCTTGTCATTCGAAATGGTTTAAAATAAGAAGTAGAATGGACAACATCAATATAAATAATCCTTTCAAGGAGATGTTGAATAAAGACCTCATGAAAAAATGAATGGGATGATAGATCAATTTGCTCAAATTCTTCAAAAACTCCCTTTTGTAATTTCTATAACCTCCTCTACACAACCTCTCACTACCCTACCACCATTTAGTGTTCCCACACCCTTTAAGGTATAGGTGAATTTTGATATTCTTACTTTTTGAAAGAAATTTTAATTTTGATACCCTAGAAAATTGCTTGCATTAGTTATATTCATACTTATCTATAAATAAATTCGCTTATAGTAAAAATAATAATTTTGCACTCTTGAAAGGTTCATTAACTATCTGAAATTTGTGGGAATCATATTATAATAGTGTCATAGAAGAGAATGAATATGAACACTCACAGGGTATAATTTCGTGGAAGCTATCAAGGAAGAATATTATCCTATGGGATCCTATGAAGACCATTACATGTGTTGACAATAATTGCTTGAAGGTAAGCACCATTCTATTCAAGATTATATTATTTCTTTACATTCCATGGAAAAAAATCTAGGTATTACAAAATATCAAAATGCATCGAATATTTAAGTACTACAATGCACTACAATGGTACATTTGAGAGGACATGAACATATCCAAATTCAATATACTAGTAGAAGCATATAAAATTCCTATCAAATTGGAGAAAAACTACAAAAAAAAAATAGAAAAGAAAGAGCAAATAACAAAAACTAGAACACCAAGTAATAGCCAAATAAAGACTACAATTATTCTCTAAAGAATTAGGACAAAGGAGTTAGTACCAAAGTTATAACTAGAAGCAAAACAAACTTTCAAGAAAAAAATCCCTCAAAAGCTAAGTAGTAAATAGTATGATTATGGAAAGAGTAACTGACATTCAAGGGAGGAGTGCCGAGTAATTTAGTAATTTTTTTTAAGTTGCAACCCTCTATATTATACATTATTACCTCCAGACCCACAATTTAAGGATAGAGGGCAAAAAATTATGTAATTCAAATTAAATGTGACCATTGCCACCACACATTCTACACTAG
Organism: Wollemia nobilis; assembly: GCA_028583015.1. NCBI lineage: Eukaryota > Viridiplantae > Streptophyta > Pinopsida > Araucariales > Araucariaceae > Wollemia > Wollemia nobilis. Next base: position 46,903 of record JAQPPZ010014049.1, read on the forward strand.
AGGAGTTAGAGGAGGAGGAACACATGTTTAACTCACTAATGTAGGTCAAGGGTGAACCTTTGTATTTCATTATTGATAGCGTAAGTCAAAAGAATCTGATTTCTACTCAAATGATGAAGGATTTAAATATGCCTATTCCACCACACCCATAAGCATATAATATTGTATGGTTACAATAAAGGAGAAACATTCATGTCACTCATTTATGTGATTTTGAGACCTTGGATGTTAGTTATGTGATTTTAGACCAACCATTTATGTAGAACAGGTATGGGGTATATGCGTCTAGGCCTTCATCACTATTGAAGGTCAGTACTTTAGGATCCTAGAGATATATTATCCTACCATTGTTTCCTTAATTAGTGCTAAATAAGTCGTAAATATATTATCCAAAATAAGAAAATCCATTTTTTTTATGATAAAACCATAAATTAGAAGGGGGGTCATTAGTACATCAATTTCAGGCCCTACATAGTAGAAGCAAATGGACTATATTATAGTAGAATATGATGACTTGTTCAAGTTACCAGCTAGAATTCCACTTCATTATGAGGTAAAGAATTACAATGGTTTAATTCCCTAATATCATTTTCTAATGCACCTTTTTATCATATATCATTCCTTGAAAATGATGAAATAAAGAGATAGATCTAAGAATTAATTCAAAAGGGGTATATCATATCAAGTACTTCACTATGTAGTAATCAAATTATCTTGGATCCAAAGAAAGATGTAATGTGAATATATTTTATTGACTACAAGGCTTTAAATAAAATTAGAATGAAGAACCATTATCCACTCCCTCAGATAGATGACTTGTCAGACCAGCTCCATGAAAGTTCTTCACCAAAATTGATCTCTAATTAAGCTATTATCAAATACCCATATATCCCATTGATGTATGGAATACTGCATTCAAATCCAAGTAAGATTTATTTGAGTGATTTGTTATACCTTTTGGATTGACCAATACATCTACCACATTCATTATGATGATGGGTAAATTCATGTATTCCTATAACAACTCATTTATGGTTGTATACTTAGATGACATAATTATAATTTATAGTAATACATAGGATAAACATTTATAAAATGTTTAAGAGGTACTTCATGTTCTTCAAATCCATAAGCTATATGCTGATTTCGAATTAAAAATATTTGATACCCTAGGTATATTTTTTACAAAGAGAGTCTATGTTGATATTAATAAAATACAAGTAATTAGACATTGCCTACCACAAAGACTATAATAAAGCTTCATAATTTTTTTGGTCTTACCAATTTCTATTAAAGATATATATTAGGGTTCTCACACATAACTTGGACACTATACCAAGTTACCAAGGAGGTTGCAAGTCTAATTTATTGTTGTCCTCTTCACTTGTCTAGGCTATCAAGCAAGTGGGACTATATGGTTGGAATGATAAGAGAGGAAAATATATTAATGACACACCTAGTGGGATCCCATTTACATATATTTATTCCCACAATAAAGAACAAGTTATGCTCTAACTCTAGTGAGGATATTCATCTATTTTGCTTGTTTAAGCACTACAAAACTCACCTATTAACTCTGCTATAGAATAAAAACATAGAAGAAGTCACTTTAAGGACACTAGATTGAGGTTTCAATGAAGACCTCAGTCTATCTCCTCTTAGAGAATGAGCTATATTCACCAAAAAACTCCATTCCAACCAAAGGACCCAAAGGCCCAAGCATGGCCACTCTACCACTCAAATTATCCCTACCTAGAATGATCGAATACCTATAGAGTCTATGACCTCTAAAGCCACCATTTGAATGGGGAAATATTCTAGAGTCAACACTAGAGACCTTGTCAAACTACACTAGAAAAGTTCCAACAACCCCACTAGAGCATATATAGGAGATGGTATTCTTATACCAAATACATAATATTACTGATCAATATGTGTCTCTTAGAATGTTGGTGGCTTCACTAAAAGGAAAGGTTAACCAAGGGTATGACTCACTTCCCTCACACTCCATAGCTGACTAATACTAGCTTGTTGTTTGCTCATGAAAGGGTTTGAAGAAAATATGGTTGAGAGAGAGGCCTATATCAATTGAGTAATTGGTCAAGCTCAAGGCAAAAATTAGAAAGTGATTCTTGTGTTGACTCCTTTACAACAAAAGTTTTTAAATCATGCTATAAAAATTACTCCCCCTAAAGATAATGATATAAAGGAACCTACTATATTGGTGAGATTCGATAGTGTAAAATTTGGTGAGCTTAAACAATGGTAAAACTGGTGACCTTCAACAATGATATATCTGGTGAGCTTTGCTAGTGGTAGATCTAGTGAGCTTTACCAATGGAAAACTTGGTGAACTTCAATAGTAGCACTATGTTTTATCTATATTCAAATGTTAATTTCCTATGTGTGAGCTTTAGAAATAATAGATATGGTGAGCTTTGACAATGATAGATACGGTGAGCTTCGATAGTGGTAAGTCTAGTGAGATCTAATAGCGATAAACTTAGTGAGATTTGGTAGTGTTACTATATTTAATATATATTCAAATGTATATTTTTCATGTGTGAGATTTAAGAGTGGTAGATCTGGCGAACTTCGATAGTGGTAGACCTAGTAAGCTCCGATGGTGGCACTATGTTTTATCTATATAATAGCAGTTTGGTAAGCTTTGGTAGTAGTAAATCTTGTGAGATTTAACAATGGTAGATCTGGTGAGCTTCAACAATGAAAAATCTAGTGAGCTTCACCAATAGAATATCTAGTGAACTCTAGTAGTGGTAGACCTGGTGAGCTTTGATAGTGGTATTGTGTTATATCTATATTTATATGTCTATTTCCTATGAGTGTGAGCTTCGATAATGGTAAATTTTGTGAGCTTCTATAATGATAGATTTGGTGAGCTTCAACAGTGGTAAATCTAGTGATCTTTAGCAATGATATACCAAGTGAGCTTCAACAATGGTACTATGTTTTATCTATATTAAAATATTTATTTTTTGTGAGTGTGAGCTTCAAAAATAAGAGATTTGATGAACTTCAATAGTGGTAGACCTGGTTAGCTTCGACAATGGCACTATGTTTTATTTGTATTCAGATATTTATTTTTTGAATAGGTGCTAGAGTTTAAGGTTGGAAATACCTATTCTAGTGGTTTTATTGTGCAAGTTGTAGAGGTGTCCATGCATGAGGTTTCATTTTACAACTGGTATTCTTCCTATTTTAGTGTGTTGTGTAGATCTGAAACCTCATATCTATGTTTTACAAAGTTGAAGAATATTTGAGATGGTTTATTGGTTGTACCACAAGTTTGGGGTAAGTATTAACTATTGTAACCGGTGTATCTTGTACCTAAAGAAGCTACTATAACTGATGTAGTTGGATTATTGGCTATTGTAATTGGTGTAGCTTGTAGGGCTATTAATGCTACTATAACTGGTGTAGTTTTTCCCAAAAGAGACTAATGTGGATGCTAGTGGTGGTTGCCTAGTTTAATGTTCTCATATTCAGCTCCTATAAATTTTATAATATTTTAAAAGTAGTTTTTTAGATGTTTTTGTTACCTTATCAGTATATGACTAATGGTAATAGGTAAATTTGATGTGTTTATAAGGCTAGAGGTAGATTGAAGGGTGGCTAGGTCTTGGAATGACTGGATATGGCTGGTGGAAGTTATAGGTCTAAAGATTGGTAGTAACCAGGTTAAGACTACTTGTCTTTGAAAGGACTAGTTTTAGCTTGTGCCCAAGAAAGATTATGCCAAAAAATCATTGTTTATACTAAATAATTATAAATATATCATCAAGGCAAGAATGTTGGCATAAAATTCCTATGTAATCACATATTTGTAATATGGGTCAAATTCCAAGGATGAGGTGTCAATGTGTATGTAAGGATGAGGTGTCACCTTGCATGCACATATGAGTTGGTAGTGACAAATTCTAGGGTTCACCTTATAGAAGATTCAATGTAGTATTTATTTGATATTGCTAATGGAAAAATTGGGATGTATACCAATGGGGGTTTCCCTTGTTATTCTCTTGTTCTAGAATGATTTTATATTTGCATCTTTATTCTGCTACTCCTTGCTATGTTTAGATATCTCCATTTAGTATCAATTCCATGTTCAATTTTAACAAAATGATCACATTTGCTAGATGGTTGGATGATTTAGAAAGGAGTATCTAAAAATTCATTGCATTTTCTATAACACCAAGGAGTAAGCCTTAGCCATCAAGGGGTAATCCCAATTTTGTGGAGATTATAAAATTTTTAAGAGTGAGAGAAGCACAATCACTACCCAAATACTAAAATTCTAACTCTCTTCACAATGGAAAAGGTAACAATTTTCTATAGGTTCTTTATCTTCTTTAAGATGAAGATCCTTTGTGGTTCGATAGAAATATTAATGCACCTTGTCAGGGCCATAACTTTTACTACGAGTGTCCGTTTTATCCTATTCTTTTTTTAGAATGTGCAAAATTCAATAGATAACTTAAGAAAAATCATCATTATATTGTACACAAGAAAATACCTCTAGGAGACCTAAAAGTAGCTTTTAATGTAATTTTTAATTTTTGCAACTAAAAAGTTATCATAACTATTAGTGTAGAACTAGAGTGGGGTTGTTGTTTTGGGATATTGGTTATTATTTAATAATGGGTGCATGATTCTATTTTTGATGTCATCCAAGTTTTTTTTAGGGTTACTAAAAATAGCAAGTGAGTTGCTAAAAATAGAAAATGACTAAAATAGTAAGGGGGTAGCGTAGGCTAGGGTTTTTATTTTTGGGGAGTATAAGAAGTGGGAGAATCTATATGATGTATTTTATAATTAAAGGAAGCATTTGTAGGTTTATTTAGATAATGAAAGAAAGCATTTGTAGGTTTATTTTACTGGTGTATTTTATATGATGTTTTGTCTTGCAATTTTACCCTTGGAGTCCATTTTCGATCTCTTGTAGTGAATTTACATCAATTGGTATCAAAGTGGGTGAGATATTGCTAGTGGAAAGAAGATGAATAGAATAGGGATATGGCAAGAGATCTATGCCTAAATTAATAAGTAGATGGAGGATTTGCATCCAAAAATAACACGGTTGACTAGTGTGATTAACCGCATGATGGAGGCCCATACCAATGTGGATCCAGATCTAGGATTTGATAATGAGACCATGGTTGAGGGAGGTAGATCTGAGGATCATGTGGAAGAAGAACCAAAATATTTTGAAAGCAAGCTGATCCAATCCTTAAAATGACTTAAAGGAAGTCGAGATACAATTAAGATCGAGGTTTTTGAGTATGTTGGTGGGTTAAAACTAGAGGAGCTAATCAATTGGGTAAATAGTATGGAGAATTATTTTGAATGGAGTAATCTAGCTGAGGATAAGAAGGTGAGACTCGTATGTATGAATTTGAAAGGACATGCTCTAATTTGGTGGGATCATCTATAGACATAATGATAGAGGAAAGACAAAGAAAATATCATGGCTTGGGATAAGATGAAGAAGAAGTTGCAAGAAAATTGTGTGCTTGTAGACCATTCCCAAACTTTATTTCATAGATTTTAGAACCTCTGATAGAAGGACCAAAGAATCAAGGACTACACCAATGAGTTCTACAAGTTATCTATTTGTGTGGAGCATAATGAGATCGAAGAGCAAAGGGATACAAGGTATGTAAATGGCCTAAGTTATGCTATTCAAGATGAGTTGAGTATGCATCATACCCTTATTATAGAAGGTGTGTATTAGATGGCCCTGAGGGCTGAAGAAAAGCATAAGAGGAGTAATTATAGAAAAGGGAAGAAGGGGTTGGTATATTCTCCAAATAGAGGATGTGGTGGATCTAGCTCATCAAAGGGAGAACCCTCAAATAAAGAGAAATAGGAAGAGACAGAGCAAGGTTGTGGTACCTACCAAAGAGGAAGAGGAAATAGAGGAGGTCAAGGTAATGGGAGAGGTCAAACTAGGAATGGATCATGGAAGCCATATACCTATTTTAGATGTAGTGAGGAAGGTTGCAGAGCATTCGATTGCACCGACTATGATGCTGAAGAGAGTAATCAAGGAGGATAGGCTAGAGTCAACTTGGTTGAGGAAGACTATGAAACTAAGATAGAAGTTTCTATAGACGTGGGTGAGAATATCATGATAAAAAGAACATTGATTGCTCCAAGGAAGGCAAAAATACATGTGGATGAGGGTGGTGAGTCATGGCTATGAATAAATATCTTTCACACAAGATGCACATCGGGAGGAAATGCATGCAAAGTAATCATTGATGATGGTAGTTGTGAGAATATGGTCTCTAATGTAATGGTAGATAAAATGAATCTAAAATATGAGAAGCACCCACACCCCTATCACATTTCATGGATCAAGAAAGGAAATGAGGTGACTATTGATAAGAGATGTTTAGTAAAATTTTCAATCAAGAATACTTATTAAGATGAATTTTGGTGTGATGTGATTCTTATGGATGGTTGTCACATACTTTTGGAGAGACCTTGGCAGTATGATAGGAAGATCATCCATGATGGGGTTCAAAATACATACACCTTTTGGAAATATGGTGCCAAGGTAGTATTGTTGCCTCTTCAAGAAGAAGGGCGGAGTGAGAGTTTGCTGAATTCAAAGGAGTTTATCATAGAGGTGCAAGAATCCAGTTGGTGCTATGCATTGACAGTGAAGAAGATAGAGGTAGAGGAAGTTCTTATACCACCGATAGCATCCATGTTGTTGAAGGAGTATTTTGATGTCATACTAGATGAGTTACCTGATGGGTTACCACCAAAGAGAGATATTCGCCATCACATTGATTTAATTCTTGGGTCAATTCTTTCAAACCAAGAAGCCTATCGGTTGAGCCCAATCCAAAATGCAGAGTTGAATAAGTAAGTAATAGAATTGACACATAAAGTATTAGTAAGGGAGAGTATGAGTTCTTGTGCAACTCCTACCCTGTTAACTCTAAAGAAGAATGGCTCATGGTGGATGTGTGTAGATAGCAAGTCCATAAATAAAATTACTATCAAGTATAGGTTCCCAATACATAGAGTGGATGATATGATGGATGTCTTAGTAGGGGCTATATACTTTAGCAAGATGGATCTACGAAGTGGTTATTATCATATTATGATTAAAGAGGGGTATGAGTGGAAGAACGCTTTCAAAACCTGAGATGGGTTGTACGAGTGGATGGTGATGCCATTCAGGTTATCAAATGCACCCAATACCTTTATGTGGTTGATGAACCGAGTGCTACGGGAATACATTGGTAAGTTTGTGGTTGTCTATTTTGATGATATCTTTATTTTTAGTAAAATTTAATAAGAGCACTTGCACCATGTGAGGTTGGTGTTAGAGCCATTACGAAAAGAGAAATTGTATGCTAATTTGAAGAAGTGTAGATTTCTTCAAGAAATTTTAGTGTTTTTGGGATTTGTAATTTCCAAGGATGGCTTGAATATGGATGAGGAAAAGGTGAAGGCAATTCTTGAATGGAAGGAATGTAACAGAGGTGAGGAGTCTCCATGGTTTGACAAATTTTTACAGGAAGTTCATTACAAACTTTAGCAACATTCTTGCACCCATAACAGAGTGTATGAAGGGAAAAAAATTTGTATGGATAAAAGCAACAAATCAGAGTTTTGAACTCTTGAAGAAGAAGGTTTCAGAAGCACCCATGATGGTATTACCTAATTTTAGCAAAATATTTGAAGTTGACTATGATGCTTCACATGTGGGTATTGGCGCTATGTTGAGCCAAGAGGGGCGGCCAATAGTGTTTTTTAGTGAAATTTTGAATGAGGAAATAAATAATTACTCCACTTATGATGTAGAATTTTATGTAATTGTGCAGGCACTGAGGTATTGGTGATATTATTTGTTATCCAAGGAGTTTGAATTATACACTGATCATGAAACCTTAAGGTATGTCAATTCTCAGAAGAAATTAAATAGTACACATGCCATGTGGGTCTCATTTTTGTAAGAATACTCATTTGTGTTGAAGTGCAAGTCCGCTAAGTAGAATAAGATTGTTGATGCATTAAGTAAGAGAGTACTATTGATAACCATCCTGGATAATGCAATGGTAGGCTTTGAGGGAATTAAGGATTTGTATGAATCTGATACATATTTTGGAAGCATTATACAATAGTACAAAACTCTAGTTTTGGGTGAGGTTGATCAAATATTTGTTGAGTATGTTATGCAGGATGGTTATCTATTTAAGGGGAAATAGTTGTGCATACCTGTTGCTTCCATGCGGGAGAATATCATCCATGAGCTACATAGTGGCGGTTTTGAAGGAAACTTTAGCATAAATAAAACATTTGCTCTTACGGAGGAAAAGTACTATTGACCACAATTGAAGAGAGATGTAAATTGATTTGTGTCCAAATGCAGAGTGTGCAAGATGGCTAAAGGCCATGTACAAAATACAGGGTTATATATGCCCTTACTAGTTCCCCTAGGATCATGGACTGACCTAAGCATGGATTTTGTGCTAGGGCTACCCCGTACTCAGTGAGGTAAAGATTCCATTTTTGTTGTAGTAGATAGGTTTTCTAAGATGGCTCATTTTATTTATTTCCAGAAAACCAATGATGCAACCAAGATTGCAGTAATTTTTTTGATGAAGTGGTGAGACTGCATGGAGTTCCAAAGACCATCACTTTATATCGGGATGTTAAGTTATTGAGTCATTTTTGGTGGATTGTGGAAGAAACTAAAAATAAAACTACAATTTAGTAGTGCTTATCATCCATAGACTGATGAATAGACTAAGGTCATGAATCAGAGCTTGGGCAACCTTTTGAGGTGCATAGTTGGTGAGAAGCCATGACAATGGAATTTAGCCCTGTCACAAGCAAAATTTGCATATAACAGCTCAGTGAACCACTCGATATGCAAATCACCATTTCAAATTTTTTATAGCTAGAACCCCAAGGGTTTTATAGATTTGGTTGAATTACCAATCCATGATCATGTTAGTGATGATGCAGAAGCATTTGCTGAACATATACAATAATTGTAGGAAGAGGTCAGAGACAAGTTGCATAATAGTAATACTAAGTACAAAAAGTCTGTTGATGTGCACATGTGCATCCAAGTATTCTAGGTTGGGGACATGGTGATGGTTCACCTTCAAAAGAAGCAATTTCCGAAGGGGAAATCTAATAAGTTGAAAATGAATAAAATTGGCCCTTGTAGGATTCTATAGAAAATGAATGACAATGCTTATAAGGTGGAATTGCCAGTTGACCTTGATATTTCACTAGTTTTTAATATCTCTGATTTGCATGAATTTCATGGTGATATTGTAGTTGTTGAAGAGGTAAACACCACATCTTGGGAGAAGCAAATCCCCAAGAAGAATAAGGAATGCATTGCACAGGTGCTTTACAAGAAAGTGATCACCACATGTAATGGAAACTATAGCAAATAGTTAGCACAATGGGAAGGTTTATCCTAGGCCAATAACACTTGAATTTTTGAGGAGGAACTAAAAATTCTTGACATTGACAAGCTTGAGGTATTTCGTCAGAAGAACTCATAGGAGTTGAGTCATTTTCAACTAGAGGAGAATAACTCACCTTACCAAGGCCATAACTTTTGCTTTGAGTGTCCGTTTTGCCCCATTATTTTTTTATAATGTGCATAATTGCATGGAGAACTTAAGAAAAATCATCATTAGGTTACACATTATAAAGTGCCTCTAGGATACATAATAGTAGATTTTAATGTAATTTTTATTTTTGCAACTCAAAAGTTATCATAACTATTAGTGTAGAACTAGAGTGGGGTTGTTGTCTTGGAATAGTGGATATTATTTAATAACAGGTGCATGATTCTATTTTTGATGCCATCCGAGTTTTTTTAGGGTGACTAAAAATAGCAAGTGAGTTGCTAAAAATAGAAAGTAAATAAAAATAGGAAGGGGGTAGTGTAGGCTAGGGTTTTTCTTTTTGGGGAGTATAAGAAGTGGGAGACTCTATTGTAAGGGGGATGTGAATTCAGATAATGAAAGGAAGCATTTGTAGGTTTATTTTACTGGTGTATTTTTATGATGTCTTGTCTTGCAATTTTACCCTTGAAGTCCATTTTCGGTCTCCTACAGTAAATTTACATCAAATATAGTGAGTCCTCACTACACATGAAAGGAGAAAGTCTTAATAAAATTTCATGAGATGGCCTAACAAAAAATAAAGTGGTAAATGATTGTGGGCAATAAGATCTTACCAAAAGTTTCAAAATTTGGAGGGACAAATAAGGTACAAAAAGAAAGTCTCCTCAGTTAGCAAAAATATTAGTAAACAATTCATAAATATTTTATTTATTTTTGATGAGTTTGGAAATACAAAAAGTTCCAATGATGTGCAACATATAAATCCAAAGACTAGAAGGTACAAGAAGAATTGAATGTTTGAAGATCAAGAGTTTTGAAAGTCTTGATAGAATAAAATATAGAAAATTTCCAACGAATAGATTAAGTAGTCTCCTGAATCCCTGATAGTTGGACTATCCAAAAATTTTGATGAAGGAAGACAAGAAGGACTGGCTATCTAATAAAGAAAAGAAGTCGCAATATCAAGGAACATCTTGCAAAGGCAATAGTTGAGCTCATAAAGATAGAAAATTTTAAACTCACCTATTTCCACACATGAAACCTAACAAGTCCAAAATAATAAATAATGCATTAATGAAAAAACATGAGAAGCTACAATAGGAGCTACTCCAAATCTAGAGCATTGATTATAGAGATTTCTTATGCTTAAATTTTAGGGATGTTCAAAATTATTAAATTATTTCAATGGGAGTAGTGGTCTATCCAAAGGTTTAAATTCATCCAACATTAATGGGATTAGATCTAAGGATCAACATAGAACTGGTATATTAAATGAATACATGACCTAGTACTTAAAGGATTAAGCATTTCTTAAATATTTGCATAATTTTGGAGAGAATATCTCTCCTTATTATATATTAATACTATTTATATTAAAATTGTGAAGAATCAACAAGTTATATATTGCATATAGTTTTCCCTTTATTTTCCTTTGTATAGTAGTACTAGTATTTCTAAGTGGTCTTGCAAGCAAGCCCTTGAGCCCCTTATTTTGATATAATAGTGTATTTTTTTTATATTCATATATACATATTGGATGCCTATGACTATTTAGTTCCAAGTGTTTAGTTCTCTTTTTCCCATTTCCTTTATGTTTGTGTGTTTATTTATGCTTTTATATTTTGAGGAGAGAAAGTGTTCAATGTGTTGGTGCATTACGCTCAAGGTTGTTTTGTAGGGTGATCTTATATTGATCTTGGTATATTTCCTTGATTATATTAGGTTTTATTTTTTATTTTTTTTTATTTTCCTACATCTCTCTAACCTTTTTCCCTTTGAAGCTCTTATAATAGTCTAGAGTAGGACAAGTGTGCTCAAGGTCAAATATTAAAATGTGTCAATATTGTAAAAAACCTTGGATGCCCCACATATGACAAAAATATCTATGCTATTGCCCAAGCATATAAATAGTGGGGAAAACTAAATCTTGGGAAATGAAAGCATCAATCACTTGGATCATAGGTGTTTAGAGTGCATTCAAACTTAAAGTAAACTATGCAATGAAAGACATCAAAAGTGGAAAACATATCTATAGTACTTTTATTTAATCATCAAGAATAAGAAAGGGAGTCCCAATTCAATAGAATATTGTTTTATCCAATATCCAATCATAGTACTCACCACTATTATTGATTCCTATGGACATGATAATTTGAATTGGTTCGTCTTGTATGAAGTAGATTCTAATTTTTCAAATATGTATGGAGCCCTTTGTGTAGGTAAGCATGTTTCTAATTTTTATTTGCAATATAACCTCTACTACCAAATAGGACATATTTTTGTACTAGCTAGTGAGTGCTCAAATATGACTTGGGAATCACACATTAATAAATTAGCAAGTTTCTTTGCTATATAAAAAACATTGGTAGTACTTCAAAAGTAGTATTAACCAAAGATGAGAAACAACATCAAGAGATACTTCAAGTCATGTATCCCTCTATTGTTGCCAAAACAACCAATAAGAAGTTGGGATTGTCTACACCATTGACAATGTTATCCAAGGCTTATGAATCTATTTTCATGGATTTCCTCTCAAGTGTACCTACATCTAAGCATGGTAATGATTGTATTTTTTAGTAGTTGAATTTTTTTCAAAAATGTTTATCATGATTCCTTGCAAGAAATCCATTTCAACTAAGTATACTAATAACCTTCATTTTAGTCATGTGCGGATCAAGTTTGGATTTCCAAATCACATTGCATATAACAAGGATAGTATATTTTTTATTATTTTTTATCCACCCTTTGGAGCATGTTAGAAACTATGTTGACCATGTTCATAGCCTTCCATCCTTTGACATATGGTTAGATAGAATTTATGAATTGGTTGATTGTAATTTTTTTTTAAATGTATAATTCCAGTCATCCACACACATGGTATGAGATCCTCCCCTATATTTAGCATGTGTAAAATTGATCTTTGTATAGCTCTACCAAGAATAACTTTTTTTATGTTTGTTTTGGGTTGCAACCCTTAGCACCCACTGAAGTAGCTCTCCCTATTAAACCCATGTATTAATCACCTCTTGGAAAAAAAAGAACCAATAAGGGAAACATATTTTGTGGAATAAATTTAAAATATCCAACAACATGTTCATGATATCTTGAAAAAAATAAATAAAAATACAAACAATACCATGACCAGCATTGGGTCTCACATCAATTCATGTTTGGAGATAAGGTATGGTTATGTATTTATAAAGAGATACTTTTGGTACCCCATGGGATGATTAAATGGATTCACTATATACCATACACCATCACTAAGAAGGTGAGAGAAAATACCTTTGAATTGAATCTTCCATCTTATCTTGGTTTACATTCAATTTTCAATATTGAACTTCTTAGGCTCTATCATACACCTCTATTGTACACTTCTATAGTAGTTGAATAACTAGACATGAAGAATGCAATATAGACAATTTAGCACTAGTAGAGGAGGATAAAATTGTTGACATATGGGCTAGGACCACCAAAAGGTTTAACACTTAGATGTACAAAGTGCTTAAGGCAAGACCACTAGGTCACCAAGAGGAATGACCCACAAAAATCAAATAGACAAACAAGTTCTACACCTAATATAAATAAATGAAGCAATGGGTACCATACATTTTCAAGTGGATATGAATCTAGGCATGTGACATTTTTGTGGCATGGCTTTATGCTCAAAAATACCCAAAAATAGTTTTTAACCCTAACTTGACTATGAGGGGCATAACTTTATGCTTTGGAATTATTTTTTATCCATTCAAAATGCATTATAAATATTAGAGGAAAATCTATAATTTTCAATGGGAAATCCATGGCTTCCTGGACCAACTACATATAAATATTTTCTAGAGGCCCTAAAAAAATTCAAAACAAAATAGTTACTAAAAATAGTAATTTTTTATTTTTAGATTTTTATAGATAAAATGCATATCTAGCTATGTTGACATATTAGTAAAAGATAAAACACAAAATAAATAGTCACACTTATGTAATTTTTATTTAATATACATTTTTTAGCTCATGGAAGGTGAATCACCACATTCCCATATGGGTGACCTTCCATATTCAATGTATTAGATTTCCAACACACCAATTATTGCATAAAGAGAGATGAACCCCTTACTATAAAAATCATGAGTAATAGATGCATTGTTATAGCCTCAAACATATTCTTAAACATTAATTGTGTTGTACTCTATATATTGGCAATAGAATTATTATGCTATTTTGCTTATACATTCTTGTCTCCTAGTTTTTTATACTCTATTAATTTTTAATTGTATTATTTCTTGATATTTCTAAGTTTTAAAAGAGCTAAAATTGTAAGTTTTAGATCACCTATGGGCCTAGTATGATGAAATAAATAATATTAGAGTTGGCTACATGAAGGCCAATATATACCCTTCCCCTTGAAAAAGTTCTATATTCAAATTTAAAAAAAATGGAGAATATACATTAGTTCCCATGTTGTGTTTTCCCTGGAATATTTGGTCATTTGATAAGTAATTAATGCACCTTGTGCTTGTTATATTTCATAATAGTTTCTATAAAGGAATTGAATCAACCATTAATCCATATTGCTTAAGGAAATACACAACATAAAGAATATAAAATATAATGGGGTGACTATAGACACCAAATGATATTCACTAAATAAAAATAAATTACACTCTAATAAATGATCAATGAGAAAGGGTATTTATACCCAAATACATTATGATTTTAGATCAAGGTTGTGATACTAACCCTTGGGAATTAAATAATAAAAAATTACAAATACATCTTTTAGAAGGTTTACATGAGTCCAAAGGGAAAATATAATAAATACAAGAAAAAATAGTTGGTTGTGGCCTCAAGAGAAGCTTAACCACCACATATAATAATATCTCCCCTTAGGTTTAATGAGGGACATAGAGAGAGACACTTATACTAGGTCCCACTTAAGGGACACTCTCCAACTCCAAGAAGCTCTTGTATGTGCACAAGAGTAACCTCGAACATCATCTTGGTCAAGATGTCAACTACCTCCTATGATGAAAGCACAAAAAATAGATCTAAAATCCTACAAACATGAACCTTGCCATAAATGAATCCATATATTATTGTGCTTAGTCTGCTAATGAAACATATGATTATAAACAAGCCTAATAGTACTCTAATTGCCACAACAAAGAGTTATAGGAAATATTTGAGAAATATCCTTGAAAATTATTAGCATCCACCTAAGATGCTTAGCCTCATTAATATAATAATATTTAGTCTCCATGAAATACTGAAAAATGATGCAAGTTAAACAAGCAACTCTATCCTATTTGGTATTTTAGCTTAAGCACAATAGGAATATCTTGATGCTTTAGCAAAATAGAACCAAAGGAAGGTATAATATATTTTCAATTTTTACTCACTCTACTAAAATAGTAGAAGATATTAGAGGTTACATCTACATTAGTTTTTCATAGTTGGTAGGGTTGCTCTATTTCCCTCTAACTTATAGGGTGAACCAACGTAATATAACCTTTTACATTTTCAAATTCAAGCTCAAAGTAGAGAAAATGTCCAAAATATAAAATACCCATTTTTGAATTCAAGATCAAACAATAAAAAATGGACATTTATAAAAAACTTTTTATGGATTCAATCCTAAGAAATACACATATCCATTTATAGAATACCCATTATGGATTTAACTAGTAAACAACATTTTTATTTATTCCAAGCAAAAAGAAAATCTCCTTTAAACAAGCAAACTATAATTACCAAGAACAAAGATACATGATATAAATTCTTCCTTCAACCATACTCTAGGTTTCCTTGTGATTATCCTCCACTGAGTGTCCATGTGATAGGAAAAGGGGTTTTTAAAAACCATTCATTGTGTGTTTCAAATGCTCTATCCTTGATTTTCATCTTATATTTTAGGGTTGGTTGTCAAAGGAGTCCAAACGAAACTTGGAATTAGATATACAAGCACTCATCTATATGGGGAGGAAGGACAAACCCATACCACCAATTTAGCTCCAACCTTATTACATTCCTCTTAAACATGAATTCCAAAGAACCAAATAATCAAAGATGCACTAAAAGAGAGGGTTTATTTATTAAAAAATAATAAGTTCCCCTATAATGGTTCCAAGGAAACTGAAAATTCCACTTTTATAAATTTGATTTCCCCAAAACTAAATTCCATTGTGGAGGTGACACAACCCACCATCTTTGTTTTTGTAGAATTAAAATAATATTCTATATTGAAATCAAATCAATGAAGGAGAACACAATATTTAAACACTTTTCCACTTTTTGATTCCATCAAACACTTTCTTAGTAAGCATTCAAGTGTATTATTAAAATAATATTCTTGGTTCAACAAGCAACCATGTTGGTCTGAGGTGTAGACCAATTGGTGGAGGAGATCCAAGGTTCAAATCTCGGGCCTCGTCGGACTGAAAGCTTGTCCCTTTCCTGGTGCTTTCAGTGGCGTAAAAGGTTTAAAATGATTGTGGCATGGCGGTTATAGGGGTGGATTGTGTGAAGATTTGTGTGGCGGCTTTCGAGACGAACATCGCAGAATACTGTGGTAGACAGGCTATCCAAAAAAAAAACAAGCAACCATGCATTTTCTAATGCAATGATATCTTATTTAGTGGTGTGTGTGTGTCTAAATTGATTGCTTCTTTGGATCTATCATCTTCTCCTTAGAGAGACATTCCCTCATTTTTATCCTAAAGGATAACCTCTCAACACTTGCAATAGTGAGAGAAAATTAATCTAGTATGGTCAACATTGTCAGATTAAAAAATAATATTAAATTAAATTATAAATACTAAATCAAAATTTCCACTTCATTCAATTTTAAAAAATAATAAATCATTCACATATAAATATTTTGGGATGCATCGACTAGCATTCATGGAGGCAATTGTTTGTAGTATTTTTTTGGGATAAAATCTACACAACTAATACACTAGTGACCATGGTGTAAATAGTAGGTCTAGAAATCTAATTACATTAATTAGTCAATAGGTATCATCAGTGGATTTTAGTGAAGGAAAAATCTCGTATTGTCAACAATTCATTATAACAAAAATTTGAATATATCTGAAAGTAACTATATACATCATATGCTCTTAATCACATCATTGTTTTCATAAAATAAAATACATGACTATGCATAGTCAAAATCATGACTACAAAGGTGAAACATGATCACATAAAACATGAAACTTATGGAAAATATGATAAAGACCAACTTTTCTACATAAATCCACTAACAAAAAAATTGAATCATTGTCAATATTATCAAGATTGAATTTGATCAATATAGTGTAACATTATATAATTTAGGATGAATCTTAGATTTTTGCAATTATAAAGTTACATTCTCTATTTTATTCAAATATCTATATTGTTTCCTTTTGTAATAATGAGTAATATGTCTTTATCTTTTTCCATCTTCACTAAAATTTATTTTCTACTTCGCCACTAGTTTTCCACATAATATATGTTCGTCATAGTTTTATCTAGATACTAAGCTATTCCTTAATTATTTTAAGCATGTTATTGCTCTACCTATTCAATTTTATTAAAATTATTATATTTTTGACAGGTTATCATTTTTTCTTGAAATGTGTTTTTAAAAGTGTTTGTTTTTTTTATGTATATTTGACTTGATTACTTTTTCTTATTAAGATTTCTATTTTTCCAACTATGTTATCTTATTATAAGGATTCTCCTTTAAAAAATATTATTTTATGATTTAATTATGAGTTGAAATATCATAACCTTCCCAACTACTATTTGTTCAATTATTTTTCTCTTTTAGATAAAGAATGTGATGTTTATGATACATCATGATTTTACTAGGTTGTGCACCAATTCAAGTTGGTACATCACCATGCTAATAAAAATTGGATTTGTAATCTTATCTAGGAGCTTATGGTGTATAACACATTCAAAAAATCAATTCAAATGAGTTGTTTTTTATGGTTGTTTGTTGTAAATTGATGACCATACCTCATGACAATAGGTTATCTATCATGAATTATAATACACTTAGAAATTGTGATAACTATAGCATGGGTACCTCTTTATCTCCACTAAAATGAGAATCCATAAACACATCCTAATCCACATAATAATAAATTTAACCAATAAAATAAATATACATTAAAAGAAAGCTAATAAGATATATAATATGGAAAACCATGACATAATTTGCATTTGGGATTATCATCAACCCTTGAATATGTATCCTAGACCCACACATCAAACAAAATACACCAAGATAAAGTGAAGCAAAAAATATTTAGATAATTATATTTGGTTAATATCATTTGCAAGTATAGTACTAAAAACAATAATAATGAAACTATTTATTACTAGATATGTTGTGAAATTCCTATTATTACAAAATACAATTTATACATATTAACATATCCAAACATTCATATTGAGGTATTTGAAATAATCTAATCTATAGTGTCTCCTTATTAGAAACTATATGTATAATTATATGTATAATTAGTTCTTAATTATATAGAAATAATTATCCATATTAATCGCTAGAATATTGTATAGAAAGGTACATATCTATAAAAATCCAAGGTTGTTAGATTTTATCTAATATTTGAATATTCTTAGTACTCACTTTGCTTCTTTCCAATGACACACATTTGATTCTTGTATGATCTAATAAATATAGATAACATCATTTGACTCCTTCCCCATTGGCCTAAGGAACGATCCTACAAGTTTCAATGTTTGCACAATGTGAGATGTTGCCAGGGGATTGGTTTGGTATGCTGATGAAACTTGTCGCGATATCGCGACACTTTTTCCTTCTTCTCCTTCGGCAGCAAAAATGCAACATGTCGCGTTATCGCGACACTTTTCACTTTTGGCCATGAAAATGCAACATGTCGCGATATCGTGACATTTATTTCTCCTTCGATCGTGATGTTGCAACATGTCGCGATATCACGACACTTTTTTCTCCTTTGGTCGCGGTGTTACATCATGTCGCGATATCGTGACACTTTTTCTCTTTCGGCCGTGATGATGCAACATGTCGCGATATTGTGACACTTTTTCTCTTTGGCCGCGATGATGCAACTTGTCGCGATATCGTGACACTTCTTCCTCCTTTGGCCGCAAAAATGCAACATGTCGTGATATCATGATACTTTTTCTCTTTTGGCCATGACGTTGCAACATGTCACGATATCGTGACACCTTTTCTCTTTGGCCGCGATGATGCAACATGTCGCGATATCGTGACACTTTTTCTCTTTGGCCACGATGATGCAACATGTCGCGATATCGTGACACTTTTTCTCTTTGGCCGCGATGATGCAACATGTCACGATATTGCGACACTTTTTCTCTTTGGCCGCGATGATGCAACTTGTCATGATATCATGACACTTTTTCCTCCTTTGGCCGCGGTAATGCAACATGTCGTGATATCGTGACACTTTTTCTCTTTTGGCCATGACGTTGCAACATGTCGCGATATCGCGACACCTTTTCTCTTTGGCCGCGATGATGCAACATGTCACAATATCGTGACACATTTTCTCTTTGGCCGCGATGATGCAACATGTCGCGATATCACGACACCTTTTCCTTCTTTGGCCGTGGCAATGCAACATGTCGCAATATTGTGACATTTTTTATCTTTTTGCCGAGACGATGCAACATGTCATGATTTCGTGACACTTTGTCTCCTTTGGCCACAATGCTGCAACATGTCGTGACATCGTGACATTTTTTCTCCTTAGGCCGTGATGATACAACATGTCGCGATATCGCGACACTTTTCCTCTTCTGGTCGTGACGTTGCAACATGTCATGATATCGCGACACTTTTCCTCCTTTGGCCGTGATAATGCAACATGTCACGATATCGTGACACTTTTTCTCTTGTGGTCGTGATGCAACATGTCACGATATCATGACACTTTTTCTCTTGTGGCTGCGAAAATGCAACATGTCAAGATATCGCGACACTTTTTCTCTTGTGGTCGTGATGGTGCAACATGTCGCGATATCGCGACACTTTTTCTCCTTTGGCCGCGACAATGCAACATGTCACGATATCGTGACATCTTTTCTTCTTTGGCCTCGATGATGCAACATGTCACGATATCATGACACCTTTCCTCCTCTGGCCGCGACGACACAACTTGTCACGATTTCATGACACTTCTTCTCTTCTGACAGTGATGTTGCAACATGTTGTGATATCGTGACACTTTCTCTCCTTCGGCCGTGATGTTGCATCTTGTCACGATATTGTGACACCTTTTCCTCCTTTGGCCATGACGGTGCAACATGTCGCGATATTGTGACACCTTTTCCTCCTTGCTTTTTCCATATGCTTTGGACCATGAAAATGCAACATGTCGCGATATCGCAACACCTTTCTTCTTGTGGTGTTTTGCTTTTTCTTTGATCTTTAGCTCATGGGCCTCTTCGGTCGGTTTGGAAAACATGTAAAAATACTTGTACAAGGTTCAGGGACCTTTCAACACCCTTTCAACCAATCAAAAAAAAATGTATTGTCTAGTGTATGTTAGATAAATTAGTCTTCCAATCAACCAGTGCTAGTGAGTTCCATTCATCTATGGATATGGATCATAGCATGGCAGTTGCAACCCTACTTTTATTGGAGTATCCATGTGTTTACAATATGTCATCTAAAAATTCTCTAGCAATGTCTTGGGATACTTCATTTGTAACATAAATATATAGTTCTCAAATTTCCATACATCCAATCCAATATAATAATACATTAGTCCAACAACAATCATGCTAAATGAATGCTTTAAAGTTTTCTTGGTCTCTTCAATCAATGTCATCAAAATCCTAGTGACAGCCAAGTCATCAACATACATGATGATAATCATGTTATTTATTCCTTTACTCTTGAAGTATAGGTTTAGATAATATGTACTACGCTAGAATCCATATCCTAGGAGATGCTCATCAATCTTTAGATACTAATATTTGGTTTCTTAATTCATCCCCTAAAGAGACCTGATGATCATGCACACTTTTTTCTCCTAACCGGGTATGACAAACTCTTTTGGCTATGTCATGTAGACTTCTTCATTGAGGTCACCATTGAGAAATGCACTATTCACATCCAATTGATGCAACATCAATATAAACTATGCAACTATTATAAAAATGATCTAAATGGTCTTGATTTTTGTTGTTGGTGTATAAGTTTCATCATAGTTGATTCCTTTATTTTTTCCATACTCTTTTATAAAAATTAATGCTTTGTATTTTTTAATGCTTCTATAATCATTGTATATGGTCTTGAATACTCACTTATAACCAATGGGTTTCTTTCTAGGTGGAAGATAAACAAGTTGTAAAATGTTTTTCTTCATCAATACTTAATGTTCATGTCATCCTTCCACTCCTTATGAACAATATATTTATGAACAATTGTATGGTCATATGTATACACCACCATGCTCATGAGAGATAGATTAACCTTATTTCAAATATTGCTTTGAGTTCTTGGTCTAAAATTGGATATGTCTGGAACATGATTTAAATTTGTATTATATAATATATTGAGATACCACTTGGAAATACAAGTTATACTTGAAGTGTATGGTCCTAGGTAATAAAATCCATTAGGAATATCTACATCATGTTCATCAAAGCCAATATATTCTCTTTCATAAGCTTCATAGTCATCATCATTAGATAGGAAAACAATGAGTGATTTATCAACAACATGTGGGTTTGAAGAAGAGTTGCACTAATTATTCTCATAAAAGATATCATCTATATTGATATATAGATTCTTGGTATCAAATTCCATGAGATGATATCCCTTCATTTCACTATTGTATTCAATTAAGATATATCTTTTGGTTTTATTCTCCAACTTCATTTGCTTCTACTTCAAAATGTGCAAGAAGGTAGTGCATCTAAAAACATAGATATATTATAGGGAAGGTTTATTTCCTATCCATACCTCTTCAAGTGTAACACCATTCAATTGAACTGTGGATACATAATTTAATTAATAAACTATAGTATGCGCATCTTCTACTTAAAATATTAGCTCCAAATTGATATCACTCAACATGCATAACATCATATCTTGAATAGTATAATATCACCTCTCAATAACTCTATTTTATTTAGGTGTATAGGAATTTTTCAACTATTTTTTGATGCCATGTTGCTTAATGAAAGTAGAAAATTTATTTTTTGTGTATGCCCCCTTGATTGAGCAAGGTATACAAATTGGATGACCATAAAACTTCTCCACTCAAAATTTGAACCATTGAACATCTATTATGTATGAACATCGATGAACAATTGAAAATATCTATAATCATTGAAACTCACATCCATAGGTCCATACAGGTTGGTATGCACTACGTCAAGTGGGTCATATGCTTGGTGATTGCTTGAGCCAAATAGGGATTAATATTGCTTTTGGACTAAAAAAATCATACAAAGGTCATGAGGCTTAATCAAAATGGAAGTATATGCACCATGTCATGATGTAAGAGTGATTTCAAAAGGCCAAAGAATTATCTAAATCACTTTTTCCATAATGAGGCAACTTCATCTACCTTTGCTACCAAATGTTGGTTGTATCACATTACAACCATAAGATTAAACATCTTACCTATGCTAGTAGTAAGAGAAAGGATTTTTAAACCTCAAAACTTCTCTCAAATGAGACATAGTTTCTTTGCATATGTTGTTAAAAATTCAATATGAAAATTGTAATCAAGCAATTGATTCATAGAAAGGAAGTTCTTCTTGAGTCCAAATAGGTAAAGAACTTGAGTCAAGTGATAGGTATGATCTCCAATATGTAAATATATATCATTAATTTTAGCAATGATGTAGGTCAAAATATCACATTACATATATCAATGATAGGTATGATCTCATATATATAAATATACATCATTAATTATAGTAATGATGTAGGCCATAATGTGATATCTCATCAATGCATTCTTAAATCTTGATCTGATCACATATCTATCTCAATAGAAA
This sequence comes from Wollemia nobilis, assembly GCA_028583015.1. Lineage (NCBI taxonomy): Eukaryota > Viridiplantae > Streptophyta > Pinopsida > Araucariales > Araucariaceae > Wollemia > Wollemia nobilis. Next base: position 69,564 of record JAQPPZ010014049.1, read on the forward strand.
TTATAGGTCAAGAAATATATATATATCATCAATGATATACATGATGAGATGATCACATATATGGCTCTATAGAGATTTGAAGCATGAAATATATATAATATATATATATAAGTTATCTATAAATTTAATTTTTATTTAGAGAGATTTATAAAGTTTATTTAAGGTTACATAAGTGGATCTAAGAGATCCTTTAACATCAAATTTTCCTTTAATGTGTTGAGTATTTTATATATATATATATATATATAAAGTTAACTAATTTTCAGTTTGATCTATCATATCAAATATAAAACCTAAACTTCATATATTCTATCAAATGCAATTTCAAAAAAAAATAAGACAAAAAATAATTGACTACAATGTCATAACTATTTATGAAACCATATCACTATTAATTAATTATTAAAAAGTTCAATATGTTAGAACAAGTTATGATAATAATTAGCAATGGTTTTAGTGAAATTAGAAGAGCCAATGTTTCTTATGTATGTAGATTAAAAATTTACAAAATTCAAATTGCAAAATCAAGTTCATTAAAGTATTAAAATTATTTTCGATTCCTTATATATAATCGAGTTCAAAACCAATATAATTAAAGTTAACATGAAGACATATTCTCCTAGATATTAACAATTTTTTTTTTTAAACCAATATCTCATTTTTTCTTTGTATTTTTCATCTTGTTTTATATACAAATTATTCAATCTATTCTATTGATGTGCTCCATCTACTTTCAATTGTTCATAGGTTCAAGTTGCATTGCCTATCATAGCATCAAATTATGGAATCATGGTGCTACCACTATAAACCCTGCCTTGTTTGATCCGAAGTGAGGGAGACTCCGGGTGGCTCCAACATCAAATCATGGTGCTATTACTATAAACCCTATTTTGCCTAACCCGAAGTGAGGGAGACCCTCCGTGGCTCCACGTTGATATTGTCATCATCAAATTGGTGCACACTAAGCAGACTCAGGTGAGTTATTACTTTTACCTAGATTGGGCATGCCCTCGAGGTTTGAACCTAGGTCTCTCCTTGGTAAGTGTCCAAGATCTTATCAATCTACCTAGCCATCACGAAAAAGAGCATATTTATTTAAACTCATTATCTTGTTCTTCGCATATATTTTTGAGTTATGAATCTATTTATTACACAAGTTCCATCCTATGGATAATTTAATAAAAACCAAGATGGCATTTAATGAGAAGGATCATAAGCAGTATTTATCTATGTTTTTAGATGATCATGACCTCTTCACTTATATGCATATACATATTTAGATAAATGATATATAACAATAACAATTGTTGCAATATAGAATTATGTGAGGCGTAATATTCTAGTCATTTAAAGTGCTCTTTCCCTATCATATATCATATTATTTATATTTACAATCATACATCGATGTGTTCTTAGGCATGGCTATGAATTTGGCAAGGTGTTCACACGTATTCTCAAGTCATAGTTGGAGTATTAATCGGTCCGTTGAAGCATTCCTTTGGTTTTTGTTATGGAAATATATGGATTTAACAATGTTGATTTAGTAGAGAGAGTGCACATATTCGTTATTGTTAACTTAATATCTATTTGTGTTGTATTCTCAAGTCATAGTTGGAGCATTAATCGGCTCCGTTGAAGCATTCCTTTGGTTTTTGGTATGGAAATATATGGATTTAACAATGTTGATTTCATTAAAGAGAGTGCACATATTCGTTATTGTTAACTTAATCTCTATTTGCGTTGGATTCGTCGTTCAATGTAAAAATTTGTATTAAATACAAATGACAAATGTGTGCTATTGAATTAAATAATACATTATATTATTTTGTTATATTTACTGAAATTAGTTAAATTATCATGTACTTTTTTATATTGTTATGTTAACTACATCATTATTGGTATTTAAATGAGTAGCTACTTTGTGACATGTTTTATAATTTGATATTAATTTCAAAAAATTTAAATAATTATATTATTTATTTACTTAAACCTATTTTATAATAAATTATGTATATTTAAAAAATAATAATAATATTAATGTTTATGAAAAAATAAAAATAGAATAATATGCCTGGTGAGTTGTTGTAATAGGTCTAGTCAAAACCCTCATATCTTAATATTATCAATAAAAAATAAAAATAAAATAATATAATTAATAATTGTATTTATGGAAGATAAAAGGGATTAAGAATAAGATTATTTTAAAGAAAAAAATAAACTCCATAATCCAAACCAAATTTAATTTTAGTGAATCATAGTTTCACTAAGGGATAAACTGAGTTTGAGCATAATATTATAGTATGGACAAGGATGACGAATGATGAATTTGTATGTTTAGTACTAAGAATGGAGGAACTTATAAATTATTGCACATTTTTTTTTTTGTATTTACATGGTGGAATCGGTAGCCGTCACGAGTATTTAGATGGTGGAATCGGTAGCCACCACGATTCCAGCGCGTCCACTTTTATGACCGTCACGATTTCGCTTGTCCGAAGCCACCACACGATCTTCGCTCCCCCCTATAACCACCATGCCACAATCATTTTAAACATTTTACGCCACTAAAGCACCAGGAAAGGGACAAGCGTTCAGTCCGAGAGGCCCGAGATTTGAACCTTGGACCTCCGCCCCTTATGGGGTTTGGATGAACCAATTGTTCTACACCTTGGACCTAATTATTGCGCATGAATATGAAGTTTATAGGCATTTATTCTTAAGTGAGAGAAATATCTATTATTTATTATGTGAGTACTTAAATTAAAAAGTAAATTTTAAGTGGGGAGTTAAAGATAGGACTACTTTATAAAATTACTTCATTAGCTATAGATGAGAGTTACTATTGTCAAATTATTATGTTAAAGGCATTGAAAAATGTTAACAAGATTATATCCTATTCTCTTATTCAACAAAGTTGTAATAATACACCTTCTTACATAACCTTCAAGGTCTAGGTTGATTGGTAAGTGCTAGTATGGCTGGGCACTTACCAAGAAGTGATCCACGTTCAAACCTTGGGGGAAGCCTATTGCAAAGGTAGTAGTATGATCGGAATCCTTTGAGTGCACCCTAGATTGATGATGATAGTGTGAATCTCAAGCACCCAATGGTCCATTTCATGTCGGGCTATAAAATAATGAGATGGAATAGGTTTAGTGGATGCAACCCTGATGATGACAGTATGAATCTCAAGCACCCAACGGTCCATTTCATGTCGGACTATAAAATAATGAGATGGAATAGGTTTGGTGGATGCATCCCTGTGGTTTGAACCTTATGCTTGGTAGCTACTAAAAATAGTGTGGTTGTAACCAACAAAAAAAAATACACCTTCTTACATATGTATTTTTGTTTCCTTATGTAGAAAGTGAAATATCATTAGTTCTGTTCATGTTATATTTATTTAAATTAGAAATAATATGTATGTAATAATATGAAAAATATTTACATGGATTTTTATGTGTATGGTTTTGAAACATTTGTATGAGTTTAAATTCAATCAGAAAATTGAAAAACAAATGCAACATCCACCTAGAATAAATAGAATAGTTACATTTTGTTAAACTATATTTTTTATTGTACAATTAATGTTTATTATATCAATTTGAAAATAATACTTATAGTTAAACAATGACATCAATCCAAGTTCATATAGTTTCAAACATTATGTGTCTATTTTGAGGCTTTTCCTTTTTGGTGGAATGTTGTAAAATACTTAACTCTATAAATAAAACATTTATGATAGAATAACCTATAAATAAAGCAATTAATCCATAAAGCTTCATACTTTACAATATAATAGAATCATGATATATTTGCAAGATGAACAAATGGAAAATATAGTGATGATATCAACCATTCAAATAACAAATACAAGTTCTTTGCACATTGAGATAAGCACAATGTCTCATAGACCACAATGTCTCATATGCCCAAAAATCATGAACAAAGAAGGAATATACAAATGATGATGAACTAAGAAATATAGCATCCTATTTATATAATTATAAACTAACAACCATAAACTTAATGGTAAAATTAGCATGACCATAACCTTTCGATCTAAGCATGTGAGCATTTTGTGGCATGGCTTTATTCTAAAAATTGGTTGAAAATCTACTTTTATCCTAATTGCATTGTTAGGGGTATACTTGTGCTACAAACTCTTTTTTAATCCATTCAAAATGCATTAGAAATATTAGAGGAAATTCATACCTTCTAGGACCAACTACATGGAAGAGTGCTCTAAAGGTCCTAAAAATGTAAAACAAAATAGTTACTAAAAATAGAAATTCTCTATTTTTAGATTTTTATAGGTAAAATGCATTTCTAGCTATGTTGGCACATTAGTTGAAGATAAAACATAAGTGTATGTAATTTTCATTTAATATGAACTTTGTAAATCATGGAAGGTGAATCATCACATTTCCATATGGGTGACCTTCTAACTTATTTAAGGTGAACCACCATATTTCCAGGTGACCTTCCATGTTCAATATAGTGAATTTTTAATACACCATTTAATATATAAAGATATGCACCCCTTGCTATAAAAAATATGAGTAATGGATTAAATGTTATAGCCTCACATCTCTTCTCAAAGATTGCTTGCATTGTACTCTATTTTTTAGTAATAAAATTATTCTACTATTTTTCTTAACTATTCTTGTGTTTTGATTTGTTGACACATTAGTAGAAGAAAATACTTAAAAGAAAATTTTACATGTATGTAATTGTAATTTAGTATGCACTTTGTAAGTCATGGAAGGTGAATCACCACATTTCCATATGGGTAACCTTCTAACTCATGATAGAATATGAACCACCATATTTCCATATGGATGAACTGTTGGAAATATGAGTAAGATTTGTTGTCATTGATGTCAAGAGGAAGGATGTCAAGAGTCAGTTTTAGTAGGTAGTGCAAGAGAAAGATTGCTTCTAGACCTAAGGGAAATAATATTATAATATCTCATATTATAATATTCAACATGGTCAGATAAGGGCTATAGGAGAAATAAGAAGGCCCAAGAAAAATAATATTATAATATTTTATTATAATATTAAAGGTCTAATGGTAAGGCCTAAAGTAATTAAATTAATTATAATAATTTCATTATAAATTAATTTATAATTTATTTTAATTAACCTTATAGTTATTAAATTAATTATAAATTAATTACCCAGGTGTTGTAGGTGAGTTGGAGAGGAGAGTGCAATCCTCCAAGAGAGGTCCCGAGTTCGAATCTCCACCCTACCAAAAAGCTAAATTGGGTACCCAAAATCCAATTGATAATGTTGGTTTGGGCAGGGCTAGGTGCAACCCCTGGGTGACTTTGATGGTGTAGAACCCCCTGTTCGTGGTCTCTTAGACCAAGGCAGCCCCGTAAGGGGTTTTTCACTTAAAAAAAATTATAAATTAATTATAATAATTTTAATATTAATTAAATTATAATCTAATTTAATTAACCCTAAGGTATAAGGGAAAAATTAAATTTATAAGCACCAACGTCGATTATATTCTCCATCTGTTGATGTGCTAAAGGATATGCCACAATGGTATAAATACCATGTACCTTTGGTGAATTTTAACTTACCTTCATTTTGAATCACTTAAGAGCCTACAATTTTTACGATTTGCATGGAAGGAAGAAGAAAAGATTTTGTTTTATTTGGCACCAATGAAGGAATAAGTCAAGAGAGGCTCTAAACCTCATAACCAACCAAGGTGGTTGGGCTAGTGGCAAGCGACTGTGACTTAAGGATTTGGCAAGGCGAGAGGACCCGCGATCAAACTTCGACGATAGTTTTTGCGTGG
>JAQPPZ010014061.1:0-69274 GCA_028583015.1 Wollemia nobilis
TGCACAATCAAGGGGAGGAATAATGGATGGAAGACAAGACAAAAAACAATACAATAAACAAGGAAAGGACACTCTTAGTATACCTCTAGTAAAAATGGTTATGCAAAAAACTTGATCCTTTTCTTGACTATATGAGTCTTTATAGCTTTAGGGTGCCTTGTTTCTATTATGGTTGGCTTCATCTAGGCCCTCCAATTGTCGTCATTCTCTTTCTTTGATCAACTGAGTGTGCTACGATAAAATTATAGTAGTTGATCCACTTGTCATAATTCTCTTTCTTTGATCCCTTCAAAGCCTTTTCAAATTTGTTTAGGTGGTACCGACTGTATTAGATCTCTGGGCCCCAATCTACCCTACATTGATTTTGTTTTTGGACTTCTTAATTGTTTAGCTTGTGGGTCCCACACTGCTTGTTGATGCGTTTGATTGACCTTTACTATATTTTTTAGCTTTATCTTTTTTAGGTTGAATTATACAAATTAGGTTAGTTATTTGTATCCAAAATTCAGTGCAAAATGAGCCTATGACTTTAATTCTATCGACCAATTTCAATGATATTTTTTTGTTATATTCTATTTCAGAATCGTCTTTAAAAAGTTTGACTATGGCTAGATATATTTTGACAAACTAGTAAGTTGTTGAGCCAACTTGCCTTCATATGTGTTGTATTCAAATCATGTATTATTGTAGAAGTTATTTTATCAAAATTCTCTACAGTAAGAGATTCTTTGAATATGGCCTCAACCTATTTTTTCTTCTCATTTATCTGTTGTGCCAAATTCTATAGATCCTTAATCAAAATTCTCCAGCGGGTCCTTTCATTGATGTAAGTGGTTGCCTTAAAGAATTCCTCTCCGCATTCAAAAATTCTACCAGCTAAAACAGTCACCTATTTATCACTTATTTGTTCATAATTTTCTTTACATTTGTCAAAATGTGATCTATGGTTGTTAATCTCTTATTTGCATCTTCTGCCAGCGCTTTAGCATTTTGGATCCTTGTCATTGTGTCAGCAAAATATTTGAGATCTTTGGTTATTTTAGGTGTCTCCTTTCTTAACTTAGAAATCATATTTTCTTTGTACTTCTTAATGAAGACTAAACTATCAATTTTTTTGGCTAACTAAATCTAACATATTTGTTGTTTGAGCCTGCTTACCTCTGCTTGTAGTTTTTCATTTTTAGTTTGTAGTTATCCTACTCTTGTCGTTAAGGCTTGATTACTTTTGTAAAGGCTCTCTATTGTAACCACATGAGATTGAGCCTGGGACCTTGCTAAGACCAGAGGATTTTCTTGGTATTAGATTGTTGCTTCCTCTGTTGTCTTATCCATCTAAAGAGATGTAACTTGAGCCATTGTTATTGTTGTTTCTACTATTATAAGAGGCTCAATTGAGGTTTTATTTCTTTGACTATCTAGATCTTTTAATTTGTATTAAGTCTCTTTTGGATCTTTTCCCTCTTTTATAGCCTATATCTACCTCTCTTCTTTAGGATACAAATGTATAGCTTCTTCTTATACCTATATCAAGATGAGGCTTTTATGAGTTGTTGAAGAATGTAGGGCCTCTAGCCTTGAATTTTTTCTCTTTGAGGAAGTTGGAGGAGAAGCAAAATTAATCTAATGTCCCTTCAGTAAATTAGATAGTACTTCCGATTTGTTGGATCCCCTTGAGCACTTTTGAGGAAATCTTATGCTCCTCTCTATCTATTACTATGTTAGTGGGGATCACTTGGGGGAGGTTTATTGTAGTTTCAAACTTACGCTTAAGAGCCATTAGTGCTTTAACAAGGTCAAGAGGGGTGATCTGCATCTATGCAAAGGAGGTAGCAACTATCTCTTTGCTTTTTGTTGTGACTAAGGTAGTGCTTTGGGAGGGTTGAGTGGCTGAGGGATCTTCCATTTTTACTTCTACTAGATCGGTGATCTCCATCAGTACTTCTATTTGTTTAGGTTCTTTATTAATAATTTCAAATATAGGGTCTTGGTGTTATTTAGGGTGTGTCATCGGGATCAAGGGGGCAACTAATTCAAATGTTGCTTTCCTTAATATGTTAAGGTCAATAGGGTAGTTACCCACCATCTCTATCTAAGTGTGTGGCTTACTCTTTGAATCCTACCATATTTTCCCTAGAGATTCTCCTCTCTTTAAAGCAACTTGTGTTGCATATTCAAATAAGTCATCTCTATGGACCACTACCCAATTTGACATTTTCTTCATAACATTATTATTATAATAACCACGAGGGTTGTATGGTCTCTAGGTAATCTTAGAAAAGCCATATGAATCCATTTTCTACAAAGATGCTAGAAAATTGTGGTATCCTATATAGATATAATACCCCATTCTACAAGGGATGTTTAACCAAGGAATTTTGTCTTTCTTTTTCACTGCCCTTGATTTGGTCTCTTTTGCAATATGTCTAACAATCTCTAGTATTGCAATCAACATAGGGAAGAATCTTGGTAAAGTATTTTGGGGGAATTCTTGACCCGTATATCCTTATGTAAGTGGCATATTATATGAAAAAGTAATCCCCTACACTATTTTCATGCAAGAACCTGGCTATTTCTTAGCCAATTCTATGAGGATTTTTACCATAAAGCTTAAGATAGACAACCGAGAAGAATTTGCCTAAACATTTGATATAACTAGAATCACCTTCTTGTATCCATGGGAGTATTTCTTGAACAATTACTTCGTACACCCCTCCTCATTCTACAATTGCCTTCTTATCCATATGGCCTATTATTAAATGTATAAAGAAAGAATAGTGTGGGCATCATCTCCCTTTTATTTATAATGGTTTTTTTACAATTCCTAGAGTTCCCTATCTATAGTATCACTAATCATATTCTCCCACTTATACATGGTTGGTTGTCCTTTCCTATTACATTGTACTATTAGATACATGGATTTCTTTTCTATCCATTTCAAGTCTTGGTCTCCCATTAGTATGTTGATTATATCAACATAATCGTTTCTCATAGAATTATTTTTGATCCCATGGTACAACTTATTTGTCTATACCTTAAGATAAAGTTCGACGATGTCAGTCAAAATAAATTAAAAAATATGAACTTACAATGTTTTATTGGGGTACAAGTCCTTTGTCATTTTACTTCCGCAACTCAGAAGCCAACACTCGAGCTTTGGTGAGCTAATCAGGGTCATCCACCTTTGTTCTTGCAAGTGAATGAGAGTCATCCATCCTTGAGCCAATCAGATCTTGATGCTTGATCTTTGACAGGTGAATCAGATCCATTCACCCTTCTTTAGTGATGTAATCTGGGTTGCTCATCTCTAACCAATAGAATCTTGGTATTGAGGTTGTGGCACTCGAATCTGGGCCATCTACCCTTCTCTGGTGATGTAATCTGGGTCATTTATTTTTAGCCAATCAGATTGAGGCACCCTATTCTTGCATATACATTCTATCAAGACTGAAATATTGCATTATTATTGTATAAATTTATTGCATAATGCATGTTGGGATTGCATATTCATTTACAAGAGTTGTTCTGATCCTTATGCTTATAGTCAAAAGTTTAATTGAGAAGACTTATCAAGTAGAATACTTGAGAAACAAGACAAACTAGAGACCATTTATGTATATATGTTAAAAAGTAATATTATATTTGGAGATGAGAGATATTGAAATACTTGGAAGTATCTTGAGTGGAAGATATGATATGCAATGATTATGATGAATGAATAGATGTTTTGTAAACATTATTGTTACATGATCTTGAAAATTGTTCAAAGAATGAAATATGAATTAATGTTTGTCTTTTATGTTAAGGTCTTTGGAAATAGTTAGTTAATTGAAAAATGGAAAGGATGGGTTATTGAAGAGAGTGATAGAATCTAATTGATGGATTATGATTATGATTCTTCTAGATTTTGATTTTGTCCTTTATTGGAAATGTCTAGTTTTAGTGTATGGTTGAAGAAGTACTTAAATTATTTAGTCTTTATCAATATGATATGTTAATATTTAATTTGAGCATATTTTAATATACCGCTCTATTTTCATTTGGAGAGATGGTTATGAATGTTGTTTAGGACCCTTGGGTTAGAAGGAGGTTATTTTGGGGCATGATGTTAGAGCCATATTAGTAATTCCTAGAGTCAAGTTGTACCCAATCCTAGTTGAGTTATGGTGAGATAATTCAACTAGATTTTTGTGAATGATACACCCTAAGCAATGAGGCTCTGGTAGTTCTAGTGGTAAGGCTTGAACAAGCCCTAACGATGAGGCTTGGACGTATTCCTAGCAATGAGACTTAGGAATCTTAATGGTATATTGGTATGGGACAATCCACCATATCATTCACAAGGTAGTATAGTGGTGGTACCTTGTGGTGAGGCAAGTGTGACCATGATCATTACTAGGTGAGAAGTAATGGTCTTAGCTCATGGGGAGATGAAGCTAAATAATTATTAAGGCATCATGCTATGATAATCCTACATAGATAAATGTTTGTAGGGTTAGGGAATAAGCATCACCTTTAAGTGTTATGGGCCTTAAAGGGTAATCCCTATGTTGTGGTCAATTTTTCTCATACAGGTGTATGGAAAATAGAGGGACCACTAGAGGTATCTTTTATAACAATGAGGTTAGAAAAGTGAACCCCTATAAAGTACAAGAAGTTGACCACTTATGTCCACTTGAGTATAGTCTATAGTGAAAATGAACTCAAAAGTGGTTATGCCTTAATACTGATAAAAATATTGGGTCTTCTTTGCGAGCTAATCCTTATAGAAAAAAATTAGCTCTCTCCCTTGGGTCGAGTTTGTGGATTGTTACATCCCATGAGTTTACCTCATGGGAACATTCTCTTCTTGTTGGTTTTTTGCTCCCCCTCATGAGCTTTTACTATTTTTGTAACCTTATTTACTATTTTTTGTTAAACTAGCTCTATTAGAGTGTATTTCTCTCTAAAAATCTTGACATTTCTTTCCAACCATATATGCCACCAGATAAAGCTTAGACCTAGAGACCAACCCAAATAAATTGATTTATTTTTAAACCTTCTTCATTTCCAAACCTCCCATACATTAGTATATGTTAGTTGTTGGTTGAGACGAGCCCTAAAGAGATCAACCCATTGACTCCATAACTTAAGGGTAAAGTCACACTGAAACAACAAATGATCTATGGTCTCCTCCTAAGTATTGCACATGAAACATGTAGAGAGGCCATGAAAACCTCTTTTTTGTAAGTTATAATAGGTGAGGAAGCTCCATTGCATAACCTGTTAGGCAAAGAAATTGATTTTTGGTCAACCTTTTGCCAACCATACCTATCCCATGAAACATCCAATCGTAAGGAAGGGGGAGGGAGCAATTCATTATAATCATCCTAAACAAATATTTTCTAGATGAGATTATGTGTGTTAGAAGCATGGGCCACCTAGAAATTTCTCAGTCATCCAAAATGAAATGATTAAACAAGAAAGCGACAACAACTCACCTTGAATCTACAACATCATTAGTCACCACTAATCATAAGCAGAGGTCCCTACAAATATGATAGTTGGGATAACGATAAGGTATAGTAGGAGAAGTTGAGTAGGCTCAAGAGGCACAAACCGATTAAGGACACATAACTACTAAAGATATTGAATGGTGTTCGATTAAAACAACTAGCCATGATAGAGTAGAAAGTGATGGCCACTCCTTCCAAGCATGCTAATCAAGCATGATCCTTGAATAGGGTCAGGTTGTGCTATTCTTGTCAGGTTTATGGAAAGCCATATTTGTAATCATTAGCTAGGCTAGTATAGTAATTTATAAATAGTGTAATTTACCTTAGTATGAGGGTCGACAATTTGAGTGTTTACCAGTTGTATAATATACAATTATGCTCTACAATTTTAATGAATCTACTTGTTGTTTGACATTTGTTAGCACTATGTTGTGGAATTGTTTAGTTTATGAATTCTCTACAAGCTCTAGATATTTTGTAATGAATCGTTATACCAAAACCTCAAGGCATCAGTGAAATTCGAATACACCAGGATCATAACATTCCACCATGCTCTATAGCCCATACTCTGGGCTAATAAAACTTGTCATCTACTCTACTTTACGTACCACTTTGGGAGTTGAACTCTAGGCTCTAGGTCGATAGACCTCCTTGTCACCCTCTCTCTGACTCAAACCCGAGTGGTTGCTCTGATACCAAATGTAATGAACCATCACACCAGAATCTTGAGGTATTAGTGAAATCTGAATACACCATGATCATAACATATTTTTATAAAATATTTATGGGTGGTCTATTTTTTTAGGCTTGAGTTGTTTGGATTATCACTCTAGGCTGTTGAAATGTTAGGGATGCTTAGCGTTCAATTGTGTGGTTCTACTTTATTTTGTAAAATCTTTTCAAGGTGTTGAGGGCTATTCAAGTAGTAGAGGGCACGATCTGAGCTTAATTTACATTCTATAATACTTTGCTTAGTAACTAGTCTGTTAGACCATGCATATAGTTTAGTTGTAGTGTGTTTTGAATAAGATGTGACAATATTGCTAGCTGGATTTTATCTACATTTAATCCATATTTCTCTCCCTTTTCTTCCTAACCCTTCATTTTTATCTTTAGTCATTTCCCATTTCTTTTATTTTTGTTTTACAACAAGGAATCAACCTTCTCCAAAGGTTGGCTAGGGAGAAATCTTGAATCATCCAATCTTGACTTTGTGGTCTAGGGCGCACTTATCACCACTAGGTAGATCGTAGACCAAGAGGAACTATTCCTGAAAGGGAAAAATAATCATGCACTCAACCCTTAGATCTCATTTGTAATGATATTTGTGGTTCTTTGTACGATATTTTTCTCTCATAAGAACAAGTATTTTGTCACAGTGATTGATGGTTTCTTTAGGGTTTTGTGAATATATACTATTAATATTAGGGATGAATCCTTTGGTACTTAAATACTTTCTAATATTTGGTGGAGATTTAGTATGAGAAGAAAAATAAGCACCTTGATACCAATGGTGGTGGTGAGTTCATGATTCATGGATTTGGAGATTTTTGTCATTCCATGGCATTAATTCATAAAGGAATATTCACTACACTCATTAATGAAACAAGATGGGAGAGTGAAAGAATATGGTTATATAAGATATGGCTTGATGTATGTTGTATGCCAACAAGATGGAGACCAAGTTCATAAGTAAAGTAGTGTTGTGTTTCACATGTCATCAATAGGACATTGATTTTGAAACTCTAAAGTATGATACATCTTGAGAGGTTGATAGGATTTAAGCCTAATGTTTCATTTTTTCTTATAATTGGGTTTATTACATAGGCTAATATCTCCAAAGATGAGAATAATAAACTATAGTTTAAGAACCATCGATGCATTCATGTGAAATATAGTGATATTTATAAGCATTACCACCTTTATGATCTTTCTATTTGAGAGATTCTTATTTGGTATGATGTGGTGTTTGATGAGGCACTTCCTTTAATTCCCTCTAATCCATTTTTGGTCCTCTTGGTAAACTATCCTACCCCTCTTATTGATTTTTTATTTTCTCCCTTCTAGATGATTCTTCTCTAATAATTTATATTCTTATATTATCTATCTTATTTGTCTAGTGGATACTAGAGACATAATTATTGATATTCTAGATTATTTAGTAGTATATGTTCCTTTTTCTTCTTTAAATTGTACTTGAGATGAGCTCAATTTCCCCTATGCACTATGTTATGGTATTGGACAATGTGGTTTAAGTATAAGAATATGATGGATTCTTTAATTCCTTCTATTATTAATTATGTGTAGGATGTACCCCAACCTTCTTTGGATAAATTGATACCTAAGGGAGATCAAAAACTCCTTTAGGATGCATGACTCTTTCTTACATAGATATCTCATTAGAAGCCTCCTTATCAATCTTTATTTTTGAAGATTGATAACTCTAGAAATCCTCTCACTTGCTCCAATTAGTGACTTTAGTGGGAAGATGGTATGTTGGCAAAATATGAGTCTCTAATGATGAATCAAACATTGATGTTGGTTTCATTTCTCAAGGGAAAGAATGTGGTTAGATGTAACTGGGCCTACAAAATGAAATTCTATGTAGATTGTTAGATTGCGAAGCACAAACCATATCTTATTGCTACACCTTTTAATTATGAGTGAGTTGATTACTTAGAGACCTTTAATCTTATGGATCGTTTGGATTTTTTTAGATGATTTTTATATTGTTGCTTCCTATGGATGGATAGTTTATCAAATGGGTGTAAAAATGATTTTCTTGATAGGGAACCTTAGAAGGAAATTGATATGTAGTAGTTGTGCACCCTCACCTTGGATGAATCTTTCTTGTTTATTGACTATTGTTTACTTAGACACTCGATTGTTTATTTAGTTTTAGATTTTAATGTTGATTTGATTATAGAATACACATGATTCTTCCTCAGTTCATCCAATATCCAATTCGGTTAAGATGATTCCAAAGGATGCTTAACCTATTTTATCTCTTAAGTGATATCAAAAGGATCCTTCTCAAGCATCGCATTTGAACGTATCTCACTCTCAAGATCCTCTTTTGTATTCTCAGGCTAATGATTGACCAAAATATAAAGGTGGTATATCAATAGAGTATGAGGCTTTGATGAAGAGGACTTGAGAGTTGGTTCTGAAGAACACAAGCTTATACTGAGAGGGGGGGGTGAACAGTATAAGACCATTTTTTACTTTTTCTTCCAATTCAATATTATGTTGTGTAAAGATAGCAGTATCAATAGCAGTAATCAAAGCAATGCACAAAAACCATACACAATAGAGACATCACAATTTACGTGGTTCACCCAATGTGGGCTACTCCACGGAGAAAATATTTTACTAAAACTTTCTCAATAAATATCTTTGGGAATCACTCCCAATTACAATGTTTATGGATCTCTATCCAAAGGAGATGTTGATCCCCTAATCTCAAGTTCATGGATCTCTTCCATAGGAGAACTCTTTCCCCTTCTGCTCTGGCTATGTGATCTTCTAGAAGACTCTATCTCTCTACTACACTAACTGGTGGACCTCTCTCCACTTGAAGACTCCTCACTCAGATCTGTCTTCAACTGTGTTGGCTACTGGATCTCTATCCATTGAGACTCTATCCTCTATACTCTATCACCTCCAAAGCTCTGTCAATAGGCTCACACAGAACCTACTTAACAAGCTCACATAGAACTTGTCAAATCTACTTAACAAGCTCACACAGAACTTGTCCAAATCTGCTCAAGCAAGCTCACCAAGAACTTGCCCAAATCTGCTCTAGCAAGCTCACCAAGAACTTGCCCAATTCTGCTCTAGCAAGCTCACCAAGAACTTTCCCAAATCTGCTCTAGCAAGCTCACCAAGAACTTGCCCAAATCTTCTCTAGAAAGCTCACCAAGAACTTTCCCAAATCTGCTCTAAACTCTGTCCACAAATATGTCCACAAAACTATCCCAAAACTTGTCCACAAATCTGTCCCAAAAATTTTCCACAAATTTGTCCCAAAACTATCCCAAAATTATCCATAAAGCTTTCTCAAAATTGTCCACAAATGCCTTCTCACAGGCTCAATCAATCATGCTCAAGTAGCACTCAAATCTCATCCACAAATCTATCAAGGCAAAGCTCAAATATGAACTCAACAATGAATGGCAATGTACTCTTCAATGGGACAAAACCACAATCTCAACTCAAATTAACTTCATAGAAGCATAAAGAGAATTGTTAGAGACTCAATATGTTCTAATCTCACTCTCAACCCAAATCAATCTCAACTCAACTCAACTCAAATCAATCTCAACTCAACTCAACTCAATCTCATAGAAGCATAAAGAGAATTGTTAGAGACTCAATATGTTCTAATCTCACTCTCAACCCAAATCAATCTCAACTCAACTCAACTCAAATCAATCTCAACTCAACTCAAGTCAATATCATAGAAGCATAAAGAGAATTGTTAGAGACTCAATATGTTCTAATCTTACTCTCAACTCAAATCAGAATAATGGAATAGTTTGTTTCATAGGATTTGAACAATCACTTCACACATCACTTGACTAGGCTCAATCAACTCAACTCAACCAATCACCACAAGGGACAACTCTCTCTCACACAACCCTAGTCCAAGTATGTATCAACCAACTCAAATGTTTCCAACAATGCTCAACCACAAATCTCACATAACAATGATACTCATGTTCTTTTCTAACTCAAGTTCTTTCACAACCAATGGGCTTCAACAACTATGCTTATCAAACAAGGTTTAGACACAACTCTCAATTCAGAAGACCTTGAAGCATTCAATCAACCACTTTCGAAAAGGAAACCACAAACAATCATTTTCCCTCCAATGATATTTCAGAAATCAACCACCATAAACAATCAATAGGAGAATGTGCCCATACCTTTTATGAAGATGAAAAAACCTCTTTGTAAATCTACCACAATCACAAAATTCTTTTGCCAATCTTCACAAGGGTTAGTAGATCACAAAATAATCAACATTACTCCACTTTTCAATAATCATCACCAAGGCCTTTAATTGCACAACTTCCTTATCTCTCCTAAAACCACTTGTACCATAAAATAAAATAAATCAAAATATTGCATAACCTTTTCACTCCCAAAACCACTTATACCATAAAATAAAATAAATCACAATATTGCATACCTTGTCACCTCATGAAAGAATTAATCCTCTTGAAAAAGAACAAGGCAAACTTCACTTTTGGAACCCCTTTGCAAAATCAGAAATATTTCTTTACACACACCTTATTTCTCCTTCTAAATAAGTTAGTCAAATAGCCCTCGAAATAAGCTTTTCGATGATATATAATATGCCCCCTTTTCGAAATAAATTGAAACCTTTACAAAATATATATATATATATGCCAACCTCCATTAATTGCACATAGGTCGGCCCTCCATTAATTTAAACTTAAACTTTAAACTTTAATATCTTCATCACCGGAGGTCCTTTTTCGATGAAACAAAATTCCACCTTGGCTTTTAAGAAAAGCCCTTTCCACATAAGCCCACCATGGTTTTAAATAAAACCTTTTATTTTGTCTGCCTTGGTTTTCATAAAAAACCCTGTAAATAGCCATGCTTTCCAAAATATCATAAATGCTTATTTATGAAATATTTTGGCCACCAAAACCAAATGTGATCCATGTGACATCAATGACAACATAAAATGCCTCAAATTACCTCAAATGTCCAATAATATCCCCCTTTGTCATTGATGGCAACACCTCTAATGCAAACACCACAATCACTGCAAAAACCATCTTTGAGAATCAAAGATGCTCCCCCTGACTCAATACTCTCTATGGAGGTTGCTCCCCCTAACTCAATACTCTCTTTGGAGGCTGCTCCCCCTAACTCAATGCTCTCTTTGGAGGCTGCTCCCCCTAACTCAATGCTCTCCCCCTTACTCAAATCTCTCCCCCTTTGACATCAATGGCAAAAGGGACACCTATGGGGCTAAAAGATATGACTCTTAAGCATAGCCCCCTCACCACCTTCTCTCTTGAGGTGATTAATTTTGGGGTGGGAGTACCTTTACTCCCATATTACATTGATTCTTTCCTCTATCAACTTCCTTCCATGTTTTTCTGATATCCTTCTCTTGATGAATTACTTGATCTTCTTGTCTTGAACCTGTTTGACCTTCTTGCCTTGAACCTGTTTGGAATTGAGTCCTACACCATCTTGCAATATGCCCAAAGTTATTGCAATTAAAAAACTTGATATTGTAGCCTTTGGTTGGTGCCCATGTCCTAAAATTATTCTTAAAATAATTTCCATATCCATTCCTTTCCTGAACCCTGTATTGTGAAGCTCTGTTTTCATGACCATTATAACCATAACTTCTGAATTGTGTAGCTCTAAAACCAAAACCATGTTGCTCATTTACTTTGCACTGAAAAGCTCTATGACCAATCCTGTTGCATGAGAAGCAATGTCCCTGAAAACCATACCTTCTTCCCTTGAAGTTTCTTCTAGAAAAATCAAACTTCTTTGATCCATGGATCCTTCAATGTATAGCCCTTGTCCAAATCCATTAAAAAAAAAAAAATATCCTAAAAAACCTTTTTTCACGCCCCTTTTCCCCCCTTTCTTGACCATTATCCTTATGATCATCTTCAACTTGTGCATTGCATTCTTGAACCTTCTTTGTAGCATCTAAAACCTCTTCCTTGCCTTTTTATTCAAGAATTTATTTTCCCTTTGAGCTTGATTCACCTATCTCAAAACAAGAACCAAACTGAATATTTGGAGCCATAGGAACTTTGGAACTTTCCTCACAAATTTTAGGTGCTTCCTTGCTTTCATCTTTTAGAACTTCCTTTCCTTTTGAGTGTGACTTTTCTTGGAAGTAAGATACAACCTTAAAATAAGTTTCCACTCCTTTTTGAATATTTTCATCTAATGTATCATGTCTTGTCGTGGTTACCCTTAGTTCTTCATTCATCCTTTCTTCTATCCTTTTTGCATTTTGAAGCTCTTCTCTGAGATTACTGATTGTTTGAAGTAGTTCTTCTTTGATTTTGACATCTGTTCGAATCTTGTTTTCAAGATTCCTGTATTCTTATTTTAGCCTTTTGATTTCTGATTTTTGTTTACTTGGCTCATCCTCTTCCTTTTCTATTACCAAAAATGAGACTTCTTTGTTTTCACTACTGCTGGAATTGTCACTAGAACTACTGCTTTCTTTTTCAAATACACTTTCCTTGTTGTAATTGTTGTAGTATGTGCAATCATCATCTATATGCCCAAATTCTCCACATATGAAGCATTTTAGTATCCTTAGACCTTTCTTGTACCTATCTGCTTGCTCAATGGCTATGGCAAGCTCTTCATGTCTTTCTTCAATAGGCACATCCTCTTCTTTAACTTCAATACCTAGGAATAGGTGTTCTTGCTTTTCTTCACTTATTCCAAAGAATGTACATTCTTCTTCATCTGACTGATCTTTATCACTGTAATCTGAACTATCACTTGCTTCTACAATGTAGTAAGATTTCTTTGCCTTATGAAAAAATTTCTTCTTCTCATACCTGTTTTGCTTGAATTTGTCATCTTTGTCATGCTTATGCTTTCCATCTTCTTTTCTTCTATGACCCTATTTTTCATCATCACTGATTTCTTCATGTGGACACTTGTATGCATAGTGACCAAGATCACCACACTTGTAGCACCTGACTTTCCTTATATCTCTAAAATTCCTTGAGTCCTTATTCTTTTTGATGAAGTTAGATTCCTCATCATTTTCTAAAACTCTATCTATTTTTGAAACTTTCCCTTTCTCTTTTTCTGAAGCCTTGAATGCAATCTCTTTTATTGGAGCTTGATGCTTACTTACCCTCATCTCATAAGCTGTGAGAGTACCTTGCAATTCTTCCATTGTTAACTTGTTGATATCCATTGTTTCTTCTATTGCTGAAACCTTTGCATCATATTTCATGGGAAGTGATCTCAAAACCTTTTGAGTAACTTCTGATTCTTTCATCTCAAAACCTAGGCCTCTCATAGTGTTAGTAATCTCATCAACTCGAAGTAAGAACTTTGCAATATCTTCAGAATCTTCCATTTTCAATTCCTCAAATATTTTTCTATGAGTTTGTAGTTTTGCCAACTTTACCTTGGAATCTCCTTCATAAGTATTCCTCAACTTGGTCCACATCTCATTAGCTAAAGTACATACCATGACCTTTGCAAAATCTGTCTCACATAGCCCACTCAAAATATAATTCATTGCTCTTGCATTGATCTCAACCAATTTCCTGGTAGTCTTATCTTCCTCGGGATCACCTTCAACCTTATACTCTTTTTCAACCATTTGCCATACCTCATATCCTTGTGATATCAAGTAGTTCTTCATTCTCATGCTCCAGAAAGCATAATTGTTACCATCAAACAATGGAGCCTTATTTGAAGATAATCCTTTTTGTGAAGCCATCTGTGTTCTTTGTAGAATTTGCCCTCAAGTTGTTAGCCTTTCCGAAGGAACCCACTCTAATACCAATTGAAGAACACAAGCTTATACTAAGAGGGGGGGTGAACAATATAAGACCACTTTTTACTTTTTCTTCCAATTCAATATTATATTGTGTAAAGATAGCAATATCAATAGCAATAATCAAAGAAATGCATAGAAACCATACACAATAGAGACATCACAATTTACGTGGTTCACCCAATGTGGGCTACTCCACAGAGAAAATATTTTACTAAAACTTTCTCAATCAATCTCTTTGGGAATCACTCCCAATTACAATGTTTATGGATCTTTATCCAAAGGAGATGATGATCCCCTAATCTCAAGTTCGTGGATCTCTTCCATAGGAGAACTCTTTCCCCTTATGCTCTGGCTATGTGATCTTCTAGAAGACTCTGTCTCTCTACTGCACTAACTGGTGGACCTCTCTCCACTTGAAGACTCCTCACTCAAATCTATCTTCAACTATGTTGGTTGTTGGATCTCTATCCACTGAGACTCTATCCTCTGTACTCTGTCACCTCCAAAGCTCTATCAATAGGCTCACTAAGAACCTGCTCAATAGGCTCACACAGAACCTACTTAACAAGCTCACATAGAACTTGTCAAATATTCTTAAAACTCACAAAACTTTCCAAATACCAAGAAAGCTCACAAAGAACTTACCCAAATCTGCTCTAGCAAGCTCACCAAGAACTTGCCCAAATCTCTCTAGCAAGCTCACCAAGAACTTGCCCAAATCTGCTCTAGCAAGCTCACCAAGAACTTTCCCAAATATGCTCTAAACTCTATCCACAAATCTATCCACAAAACTATCCCAAAACTTGTCCACAAATCTATCCCAAAACTATCCCAAAATTATCCACAAAGCTTTCTCAAAACTATCCACAAATGCCTTCTCACAAGCTCAATCAATCATGCTCAAGTAGCACTCAAATCTCATCCACAAATCTATCAAGGCAAAGCTCAAAGATGAACTCAACAATGAATAGCAATCTCAACTCAAATTAACTTCATAGAAGCATAAAGAGAATTGTTAGAGACTCAATATGTTCTAATCTCACTCTTAACCCAAATCAATCTCAACTCAACTCAAATCAATCTCAACTCAACTCAAGTCAATCTCATAGAAGCATAAAGAGAATTATTAGAGACTCAATATGTTCTAATCTCAATTTCAACCCAAATCAATCTCAACTCAACTCAACTCAATCTCATAGAAGCATAAAGAGAATTGTTAGAGACTCAATATGTTCTAATCTCACTCTCAACTCAAATCAATCTCAACTCAACTCAACTCAAATCTCAACTCAACTCAAGTCAATCTCATAGAAGCATAAAGAGAATTTTTAGAGACTCAATATGTTCTAATATTACTCTCAACTCAAATCAGAATAATGGAATAGTTTGTTTCATAGGATTTGAACAATCACTTCACACATCACTTGACTAGGCTCAATCAACTCAACTCAACCAATCACCACAAGGGACAACTCTCTCTCACACAACCCTAGTCCAAGTATGTATCAACCAACTCAAATGTTTCCAACAATGCTCAACCACAAATCTCACATAACAATGATACTCATGTTCTTTTCTAACTCAAGTTCTTTCACAACCAATGGGCTTCAACAACTATGCTTATCAAACAAGGTTTAGACACAACTCTCAATTCAGAAAACCTTGAAGCATTCAATCAACCACTTTCGAAAAGGAAACCACAAACAATCCTTTTCCCTCCAATGATATTTCAGAAATCAACCACCATAAACAATCAATAGGAGAATGTGCCCATACCTTTTATGAAGATGAAAAAACCTCTTTGTAAATCTGCCACAATCACAAAATTCTTTTGCCAATCTTCACAAGGGTTAGTAGATCATAAAATAATCAACATTACTCCACTTTTCAATAATCATCACCAAGGCCTTTAATTGCACAACTTCCTTATCTCTCCTAAAACCACTTGTACCATAAAATAAAATAAATCAAAATATTGCATACCTTGTCACTCCCAAAACCACTTATACCATAAAATAAAATAAATCACAATATTGCATACCTTGTCACCTCATGAAAGAATTAATCCTCTTGAAAAAGAACAAGGCAAACTTCACTTTTGGAACCCCTTTGCAAAATCAGAAATATCTCTTTACACACACCTTATTTCTCCTTCTAAATAAGTTAGTCAAATAGCCCTCGAAATAAGCTTTCCGATGATATATAATATGCCCCCTTTTCGAAATAAATTGAAACCTTTACACACAGATATATATATATATATATATATATATATATGCCAACCTCCATTAATTGCACATAGGTCAGCCCTCCATTAATTTAAACTTAAACTTTAAACTTTAATATCTTCATCATCGGAGGTCCTTTTTCGATGAAACAAAATTCCACCTTGGCTTTTAAGAAAATCCCTTTCCACATAAGCCCACCATGGTTTTAAATAAAACCTTTTATTTTGTCTACCTTGGTTTTCATAAAAACCTTGTAAATAGCCATGCTTTCCAAAATATCATAAATGCTTATTTATGAAATATTTTGGCCACCAAAACCAAATGTGATCCATGTGACATCAATGATCCATGTGATATCAATGACAACATAAAATGCCTCAAATTACCTCAAATGTCCAACAGGTTCCTCTTCTAAAAGAGAAGAATGTTATTGACCATAGATGGGTCTACATGACCAAATGTACTTATGTTAGGTAGAGAAGCATAAGGTATGCCTTATTGCTAATGGATTCTCTCAACAAGATGGAGTGGATTATTCCATGACATTTACACTAGTGGCTAGAATGGACTTAGTCAAGATGGTTCTCTCTATTGTTACCTCATATGGATGGAAGGTGCATCAGATGGACATGAAGAGTACCTTTATACATGAAATCTACATTTTGTAACTAGTTAGTTTTGAGCTAAGGGACCTCCTCCATTGGTTTATCATCTGATTGGGTCCTTGTGTGGACTTAAGCAAGATCCTCATGCATGGTACAATAATATCCATTCTTTTTTCTCAGTTGTGGGTTTTAGCAATGTGAGGCTAAAGTTGTTCTTTACATCAAATACTAGGATGAAGAAACTTTGATTATTGTGGTGTATGTTGATAATATTCTCATCATTGGTAGCTCTTCTACTCTAAACTAAGACATGAAGTTATAGTTTTCTTCCAATTTTGAGATAACATATTTGGAGCTTTTATATTATTTTTTGAGGATTCAAAATGATCAAGCTGAACTGGCAGCATCATTTTCTAATCCAACTATGCTTTGGATCTTCAACATCTTAGGATGGAGGATTGCAAGTCTGCTTAGACTCATTTTACATCATGCTTAAAGGTTTGGGTTAGTTGTACCACTCATTTGGTGGATGCTACATTGTGTCAATATCTTGTGTGAGGACTTTTCTACCTTACTCACACTAGACTTGATATAGCTTTTGTTGTTAGTTATTGTTCCAAATATATGCAAACATCCTAGGAAAGTCATTGGACAACTATGAGGATTCTCAAACACATCTAAGGGACCTATCAGTTGGGTATTCACTACTCTATTGGCTCACCTCCAATTTTGATAAGAGTTTTAGATGTTGATTTGGATGGTGACTTGGATGAGCGATGGTCCACCATAGAATTTTAGTTCTATTTGGTATTAGACCTTGTTTCTTTATGTTCTAGACACTAGTCCACTATTTCTTAATCTTCCATAGAGGATAAATATTGTGTTGTCAATGAGGAAGTTAAGCATAATAGGTGGATGTTCATGATTTTAGAGAACATTGGCATTCCTTATATTTTTCTACTCATTCTTCAATATGATAATAAGAGCACCATCTAGCTTACCTGCAATCCAATGTTTCATCAATGGATAAAGCACATATAGATATCGATGGACTTTATGAGGTTGATTTATGCATGTGGGATGCTTGATCTAGTTTTTACACATTCATCATAATAAGCAGTAAATATTTAGATGAAAGTCATCTCTAAGATCACTTTGGTGCACATGCAAGAGTTACTTAGAGTTGGAGTGTCCCTTAAGGGAGGATGATAAGTAAGGGTCTCTCCATACCCCCTATTCATCTTAAGGGGGAATGTTAGAATATATAGTTATTAAGCTTCTCTTAAGGCCATGACTAACTTTTGTTTTTGTATGTATCATATTTGTATTTTGGGCCCATGTAAACCTTGAAAAAGTTGCTTTTGTATTTTTTTGTAATATTTATTCCCAAAGGTCGGTTTCACAACCTTGATCTAAAGGTAACTTGTATTTGGATATAAATAACACATCATACCAACCATTTTGCTTATTGATTGAAGTATAATTTCATTTCCATCTAGTAATATTATTTGGTATCCACAAACACCCCCAATAAATTTTGTGTTTTTCATTTGTTGTTTTATGTATTTCTTTTCAAGCAATATTAGGTAATGTTTGATTCTATTTATTTTTTGACATGGCTTTGCAATCTAATAATTTATAATATGTACTTTGCACTTATGTTGCATGTCATAGGTGTTTTTCTTTCTATTATAAACTACATTTTTATCATATTGCCAAGGTATACCCCCATAAATGATGAAAATCATCTCTATGTATAACATCACATAATACATGATATTTGGTATGGTTCTATGTTAAAAGAAACAAGAGAAAACTTATCCACCGTCACAATATGATAATTTTTAAGAAATAAAGTACTAGACTTTGGAATGCATACCAATAACAAATCATGGACCATTTCAATATTTATCAACTTATTAGTTAAACCTCCATCTATGACCACTTTACAAACCTTGTCCTTACATTTATTTGCTTTAATAAGCATTTAGTCTTCTCCAATAATCATTAGGAATATTCTTATTCTTATTTACTAAAGTTCACCATAACATCAAACTTTCTTAATTTTGTGTTAATTTCTTGCATTTGAGGGTTTTCTTGATTTATCATCATTTTATTTATAGCTTTTTATTTTGAAGTCAATCTTGTGCTTTATGAATTTCATTACAACTATCGTACCTCAAGGGCCTCTAACACCTATAATTTGATGGTCCTATACCTCTATGTTTGCCATGAAAAACTCCTCTTCCAATGATGTTAGACTTTATTTAATGGTTTTCTTAATAATTTTCAATCTTGCTAGATTAAGAGGTGTTTCCGTTTCCTCTAAAAGGAGAACAACCACCCATTTTGTTCAATAATATACATCATTTTACTATGTGCATCATCTCTATATTTAATTATGTGCATCATTTTAGATTTATAACATCTTAGATAAGCCCAAATGCCCTTATAACTTTTGACTATCAATATTTGAATTGATTTTTTGTCTTATATACTTGAGTCATAGTGCTTCCTTTTTCAAACTCAAGGTCTATTTATATTGTAATAGTTTTGTTACAATTTACCATAAAGAAATGCTTGGAGACTTAACATATAATATATTGAAAATATAGATCTAGATTGTAATCAAAAGAACCGTCATCCTATTATCATATAAATAAAAATGGGATTAATTGGGATTTACAGTTCCATTTGATTCCTTGGGATTCATTGTCAAATTACTCTTGACTATCAAGATAGCTATAGGATTGACATGTAACTATTTATTAGTTATAAAATTTCATGATTTCTATACAAAACATAATTCTAGTAGCAAGTTAGTAAGCTTGACACCAATTAGTAAACTTTCAACATTTTTTAAAATGTGTTGTCAAGACAATTGGGGCTTGTTGGATCAATTGCTTTAATAAGCACTGCCAAGTTTTGTCAAATCGCTTTCCAAATATTACATACTCATCTCTTCACAAATTTTGATAAGAACAAACTCAAAAGTATAGTTATTGTCAATGATATTAATATGCACTTAAATCCTTTGCTAAAACTTCCATATTTCCATCCTATTAGACCTAGAAAATAGCTATTTAATAGTTAAAACAAACTTATAAAAGACAATAAATAAAATAATAATAATAAAACACACAAAATTATAACCATATACTTGTTATCAATAATCACACAAAGGCAAATTCACATTTTTATAGAAGAAATGGAAATCTAGCAACATGACAAAGAGGATATTTATAAATTTTTTCAAGATTTGTGCTAGTGGTCAATCATCTTGTGAGAAAAAATGATTAATTTTTATTTTTTTTGTTTTGTTTGAGATATTTCACCACTTAGAAAAAGCTAAAAATTTAATAGAAGTGTTGTGATGAAATAGTGTAAAAGACTAATTTTTATGTAGTCCTTAATGCAATAATATTAGACAAAATGTGTCACTTTCAACTTAGGTGCCTCCACTACGCATTGCCTATCCTAAAACGATGTCATTTGTGAGGAGAACATAATGATACTAATATATTGAATTAAATGATCTAGCATAAAACTTCATATGCTAGATCACTACTTAGAAAAAGCTAAAAATTTAATACACGTATTGTGATCAAATGGTGTGAAAAAATTATTCTTATGTAGTCCTTTGTGTGATAATATTAGAGAAGACGTATCACTTTCAACTTAGATGCCTCCACTAAGCATTGTCCATTATAAAAACATGTCATTTGTGAGAAGAACATAATGATACTAAAATACTAAATTAAATGATCTAGCATAGAACTTCATATGCTTTGAAGATTCAATATGATTGTCTTGGTTTTGTTGTTTTAATAAAGTTGTTAAAACAATTATTTTATCATACTTAGTATCTATTGTGAAGTATGTTTTTGTGAAAATTTTAAAATAACTTCAATCATATATTAAGAAATATCATAACATCTTTCACTGACAATAAAAAAAAAATGTCAACAATTTTATCTTTTTTGTACAATATTTTTAAAGAGTGCTCTAAAGCTATAGTTATAACAATTGATTGAACGTGAACACCTTAACTTGTATGATCATCTAAATTATAACAAAATTTGAAGATTTCAAAAAAAAATGAAACTAATTAAAAACTTCAAATGGGCACATGTCAAGTTAGATGTATATACAATAATAAAAAAAATATTTAGAATCAACAATTGTATGTATGGTAACTACATCTTTAATATCAAGAACATTGTAGGTTAAACTCCTTGTTCTAAGGTTCAATCTTCATAACATGAATTAACATATAAGAGAAAAATATTTAGTCATATTAAAATAATATATTATACAAGAATCAACACGTAGATAAATTTTAATGAACCTAAGCCACTTTAACTCATGTAAGTAAAATATTTTGAATAACAAGAACTTTGGGTTGAACTAGAGGCTACCCACCATGAGGTTGGATTTGAATAACAAGTAACATATATACATGCACCCTCACCATCATATTTAGGAACAAATAACTAGCCATGTCAAGAGATCATTTTACATAAATTCATTGTCATAAAGCCTAACCTAAACCTCAATGAATTTTATAATAAACTTGATTAACAAATTTTTAAAGCAATTTCAATATGGATGTCAAAGCCTTGTCTATATAGATGCAAGTACTCAAAATGAATATTTAAAAAAAAAAACTAATGAATGTGGTCATATTTAACTACCAATTAGTTTTAATATCTAGGTTAAGAAGAAATGTCACCACTTTTAATAAATTTCTATTCACGAGAAATCCAATGGCAACTAGCATAGGAGTTATAAACCATGTAGATGCAATAAATTAAATTTCTTGAATAGGTTGATCTGCAATAATAATATAGAGTAGGATTGACCAAGACATTCATATATAAATTCATGTATTTATAATTGTGTAACTGTGAGAGCCTTCCACCTTTATACAACTCATTTTATGTTGCTAAATCATAAAGTTTAGAGAACATTCCAAACCCCCATTTAAAATGAAATAAAATTGTAAAATTACACAAAGGCATATGGTATGTGAGTTATTTTTTTTAAAGACACCTTAATACATATAATTTCAACTTATATAACTTGAGAATCATCAAATTTTCAAAAAGGGTACATCATGTTGCTTAACATTAGAGTTTGAATTAACTTGACCTATAATAAATGATGTACAATTTAGGTCATGATCATTGAGAGATGATCCTATCTATCAAACCAATAATTGAGACTATCATGTGTTTTCTTTAAAGAGAAAAATTAGTGAAAAAATAAGGAAGTAATTATGATAAACATGGGGTAAGCATAGGCCTTACCAAGTAATTTTTTTGTACCAATCTCCTATAATTATTAAATCTTTTGCATGATTTAGTAACGAAACTAGGATCTTGGGATGACTCATTCTTCAAACCATCAAATACACTAGATACTTTTGGAAGCCCATTGAAGTCAAATAAAAACAACTTATATGACAATATTTTTGACTGATTTTTTATGATAGGAGGCCTTGAATAGGCTTACAAATGCAAAACAAAACAAGATTTGGTTGTCTAAGGAGTTCCAACAAACCACCCAAAAACAAAAGCAAACATAACTAGTTACAAAGAGGTGAAATAAAATATTATCTTGGCCAACTCAAAATCTAAACCTTCAACTAAAATTGACTTGACTATTTCCTATTTGTTGCCTAGTTAGTTTCCAACATACTAGGTTGTTATAAGATTCTTCTTTGTCAAACCCTATTCTTAAACAAGAAAATATAGGTCAACTTAAGGCTATAAGTATTTTATCATTTTTTGTTTTCATATATGGCAAACAATTATAGGCTCTTTGAATTTCAATATTTTGACAAGTTTTCAAAGATAAATTTATCAAATAAAATCACCATTTATGAAAACTAAAAGTCTATTTATATTATTTGAAAAATTAATAACATGATGTCATCTAAACAAAGATTTTATAAATGACAAAAATTCCCTACGAGATGTAACCCAAGAATAATATTTCAAAAGATGTATTCAACATCATGTTGAGATATATACTTCAATTGTCTTATATATAAGATTTGTAAAAGACAGTTACCTATTTAAACATACTAAGGGGATAAATCATGCCAAAAGTTCTATTTTGGGGGAGAGGATAATGTGATGGATGCACACAATGACCTAAGAGCATGAGGGGTGTTATAAAGAACTCTTAAGAATCTGTAGGTTTTACTAACAAAACTAAACAATATTAACACTAATAACAACACCAATGGTGCTAAATAGTATGAGATCAATAAATTAAATATCTTGACTTTTAAGGAGGAGACTTAGGTTCAAACCTTGCCGACCAATACATGTTTAGTTACCAAAACGATGTAACACTATTAGTAGTCATAATGTAATACATGTGGAAGTCCTTTCTATCCCCTTCTTCTTTTCTTTTTTCTTTTTGTTTTGGTTGGGGGGTGGACAACAAGGAGGAACATCAATGTTTACAACTTTGTTTTCTTTCTTTTTTCAATGAGATTATACAGGTTTTTATGAGGGATATTGGTCCCCTCATACTTAGTGGGGTTTGAACCTTAGACCTCTCAAAGAGAGGCCAAATCCCTTACCACTACAGTAAGCTTGCAACTTATATTTTTCCAATGAGTTTGCACATGTTTTTATGAGGGGTCGTGGTCCCCACATATTGAATGAGGTTTGAACTTTTTTCTTTTCTTTTCACAAGTTTTTATGAGAGGGATCATGGTCCCCTCATACTAATTGGGGTTCAAACCTTGAACCTCTCAAAGAGAGGCCAAAGCCCTTACCACTACAGTAAGCTTACAACTTTTTATAAACTTCTTTTTAATTGAACTCATATAAAAAATATTAAGGGCTCTACAATCCTAGGATCTTCAAGTGATTTTGATGATATACTAATTGCAAAGGAAAATTCATAGATTATGAGAAGTTTTCCATGTGTAATCAATGGTTTACCAAGTCACATTCAATTGACAGCATGTCCTAAGACTAAAAAGTTATCAATATAATATTTTTTCACCTCAATAAAAAGAGATGGTCATATCAACTTTGTAATCAACAAAACTGAAAATATTTTGAGTTTTTACAATATCTTTAAAGTAATAACCATATTCCTTAACATATATGTCTACAACTTCAAATGACTCTTTGCATTATCAAAATATCTTATAATATCTAGGACAAGAATTAGCATTTGATAGATTAAAACTTATTTTAAGATAAACTTGTAGGAATTACCTTATAAGAAATCAATTTACTTCCTTCAATGCAGTTGCTATGAATAAAAAGCTTATTTGTAAATGCTTTTTGCCTTTTGTAGAAAACACCCTATGAACACTTCGTACAATGACTTAAACCTGCTTTAAAATTTTTATTTTTAGGCAAAGTGATTGACAACCTGTATTGATCACTCATTTTATTAGCACCAAGTGCCACATGCTAAGCTTTGTACCTGTTGCAAGGTGGACCTGTATAACTCTACACATCAAAGCATATCCATTGTAGGTAAGACAATTTAATTGGGGATGTAGGCGTGTGGAAGTTGCAGATATATGGAAATGAAAACTTAGAAATGGACTAGCAAAGAAGAATTTTAACCAATAATGTTTATTGGTAAGTCATTTTCAAGAGTGAGTGTATTGCTTCAGGATTCCTAGGAAAAAAATCTTAAATACATTCAAGTCAAATGGTTTAACATTTATTTCAAATAGTTGATAAAAACACTCTTACATTAGTATATTGAAAAGATTAATTCTTACTCCAAAGCTAATAGTAAGCTTCCATATGTTTTATATAGTATAGACAATCATTTCCACACTTGAGAAAAACCCATGCCTTTTTAAGAGACTTGACATGTGTAAAGTTGTACAATATTTTTGTTCTATTATGACCATATTACTTCTAAAAGTGATAGGAGGTAGACTACTTCCGAGTTTCTTTCATTGTATTTCAAGAACTAAAAATTTCAAATAAAATTTTAAAATGAAGGCCCCCATACATTTTTTTTCCATTTTGTTCATTGCTAATATGAAAGGTGGTACAATAATGAAACAATTCTTTGATATACTTCTGCTACAAAGGTTATTGATTTAGTTAATGCAACACCCAGGCTATACTTATGAAACAAGGAGGTTGCTGATATAACTCATGCAATAACCAGATCAAAATGTTGTTAAACAAGAATTATTTAAATATTACATGTTCAAGCCTCATCAACAACCTTTTCTAACTTTTTAAAATATTCTTTTATCTAAAAAAACTAGTTTGAAGCACTATAATAAAAATCATATGGTATTTCTAGTAACATTTCTCATAGGAATTCAATGATTTCTCTAATAACATTTTTCATAAGGATAATTTTTTTTACTATATAAGATATATGATAAACCTGCATCATACCATAGTAAAAGTGAATAACTGAAAAAAAATTATATAAAATGAAAATGCCAAATGATGCTAAAAACTAAATTAGAACACTTACAAGTAAAGTTAGTAATGTCCATTGTCTAGCCGCTGCTGCATATAAGAGGTACATGAATAGGAGTAGGTAACAACATTCTCTCGTTGTCGAGCTTAATGATTAGTCGGCAAAAGTTCACTGGAGAATGCCTTGGACAGGGAACCAGAGTGTGACTGCAGTTCCAAAAAATGAATGAGTCAAACCCAATATGCTCTATCATGCAAATGAAAAACAAATTATGAAACATAGCTGACTTACACATTTGTAGCATCAGAACGTGTGCATTCCAAAACCATAAGCATAAAATTCCATATACATCCAAGCGCTGGCCCCATTTATTAATTTCTCATAAAGTGGCCTCAAATTGTCTCTCTTTTTTTAAAAAAATTAGAAAGCCCAACAAGTATAGAGAGAAAAATGGACCAGCAGTGAATCTCATAATGGACATCTGCTGGAGGTACAGATGACTCCTCTTGTTCTATAGAGATGCTCTGCACATCCTCGACCGCCTCTTCCCTGGTGGCGCCCATGCTTTCTACATTACCTTCTTTTGCTATGCCCTGCAAAATGCAGGGTGATGCCTCTGTCATTGGTGGACGTTCAGGAACTGGTGGGGCTAAGGATAGCGCAGTGTCTCTGGTGCTCGGCTGGGAAGCATTTATCCGCAGTTGGTGGCAGCCTAGGGTGCTGAGATTAACCAGACCTTCTGGAAATGGAGGCGATCCCTTGAGATTCTGACACCCGTCTAGTGTGAGTTTTAGAAGACCTTTTGGAAGTGGAGGCAATTCCTTGAGATTCTCACAGTGAGATAGTGTGAGTTCTCTTAGAGATTGCATCCAGTTCAATTCTGGAAGTTGAGCAAGAGAAGAACATGAAGACACATCAAGAGTCTCTAACTTAATCATGTGAGACATACTGGATAGTTTTTGCAGTCTGTCGCAGCCTTCCACCTTGATATGAACGAGACTTTCTGGAAGTGGAGGCAATTCCTCGAGATTCTCACAGTCAGATAGTGTGAGTTCTCTTAGAGATTGCATCCAGTTCAATTCTGGAAGTTGAGCAAGAGAATAACATGAAGACACATGAAGAGTCTCTAACTTAATCATGTGAGACATACTGGATAGTTTTTGCAGTCTGCGGCAGTATTCCACCTTGATATGAACGAGACTTTCTGGAAGTGGAGGCAATTCCTCCAGATTCTCACAGTAAGATAGTGTGAGTTCTCTTAGAGCTTGCATCCGGTTCAATTCTGGAAGTTGAGCAAGAGAAGAACATGAAGACACATCAAGAGTCTCTAACTTAATCATGTGAGACATACTGGATAGTTTTTGCAGTCTGTCGCATCCTTGCACCTTGATATGAACGAGACTTTCTGGAAGTGGAGGCAATTCCTCCAGATTCTGACAGTAAGATAGTGTGAGTTCTCTTAGAGCTTGCATCCGGTTCAATTCTGGAAGTTGAGCAAGAGAAGAACATGAAGACACATCAAGAGTCTCTAACTTAATCATGTGAGACATACTTGATAGTTTTTGCAGTCTGTCGCATCCTTGCACCTTGATATGAACGAGACTTTCTGGAAGTGGAGGCAATTCCTCCAGATTCTGACAGTAAGATAGTGTGAGTTCTCTTAGAGCTTGCATCCGGTTCAATTCTGGAAGTTGAGCAAGAGAAGAACATGAAGACACATCAAGAGTCTCTAACTTAATCATGTGAGACATACTTGATAGTTTTTGCAGTCTGTCGCATCCTTCCACCTTGATAAGAATGAGACTTTCTGGAAGTGGAGGCAATTCCTCCAGATTCTGACAGTAAGATAGTGTGAGTTCTCTTAGAGCTTGCATCCGGTTCAATTCTGGAAGTTGAGCAAGAGAATCACATGAAGACACATGAAGAGTCTCTAACTTAATCATGTGAGACATACTGGATAGTTTTTGCAGTCTGTCGCATCCTTCCACCTTGATATGAACGAGACTTTCTGGAAGTGGAGGCAATTCCTCGAGATTCTGACAGTAAGATAGTGTGAGTTCTCTTAGAGATTGCATCCAGTTCAATTCTGGAAGTTGAGCAAGAGAAGAACATGAAGACACATCAAGAGTCTCTAACTTAATCATGTGAGACATACTTGATAGTTTTTGCAGTCTGTCGCATCCTTCCACCTTGATATGAACGAGACTTTCTGGAAGTGGAGGCAATTCCTCCAGATTCTGACAGTAAGATAGTGTGAGTTCTCTTAGAGCTTGCATCCGGTTCAATTCTGGAAGTTGAGCAAGAGAAGAACATGAAGACACATCAAGAGTCTCTAACTTAATCATGTGAGACATACTTGATAGTTTTTGCAGTCTGTCGCATCCTTGCACCTTGATATGAACGAGACTTTCTGGAAGTGGAGGCAATTCCTGAAACGCGCATAATGATAAATTGAGGTTAACAAGTCTTTCCGGAAGAGCAGGCAATACATCCTTAAGAGGGTATTCAGCAAGCGTACTGTTGCAAAGAAACTGGAGTTGGCCTAATGTTGTCAGCAAACTAAAGTACTCTCCGGATGATTCATCAATCTGCCTAATAAAAATATAAAAATATATGTGTAATAAAAATATATTTAAACACTTAGTTATTCCAAACAAATTAAAAACTACTTACCACGTCACAAGAAGACAAAAACAAATATCTTAGATTTCTAGGTAACTTTGGTATCTTCCTCCTCTTAAGACGTAGACGACTGCAAAACAAAAATTTCAAATTGTACATAAAGGCCAAGTTATCCATCTGCTGAAGTTCCATCTCGGTCAACATAAGGCCTCTGACTTCTGGCATTTCCTGTAAGCCACCAGTACGTTAGAAATTTTGTTACTTGAGATTTCTATTGAATTTAATTAAACAAAATCTTAAAGGTTCTATAAAGGTTAACACATTACCTCTTTATGTTCTAGTACACTAAGTATATCCTTCTCGCACCATAGTCTACTCCGTTTGCTCGGGTCATGCGGGGACTCATCTTCAACAATTTGTCTCCCTAAATCCCTTAAATGGTCATGCATCCAAAATTTGCAATGATAGCCATAGTCATCTATTCTAATAAGTGACTTGCCTTGGAGATTTATAAGACTTGTATATACAGCGGTACACCCTAACTCTTTCCAGAAGCCAAGATAAAATTCCAAAGTTATGGAATAATAGGAATGAGAAAAAAGGGGCGTGATGAAGAAGCATGCAATGTCTAGAAATATTTGTTTCTCTGTGTCACCAAGCGCATCATAGCTGATTTTGAGAGACTGATACACTTCTTCAGGAATTTTTTCAAGGGCCTCCATCCAAATTCTCATGTCTCTTTCAGAATATAAGTGTGCTCCTAAGATTTCCAATGACAGAGGAACACCTTGACAAGCATTTACAATTTTTAGTGCCATATCTTCATATCCGTTCTCAGGGCGGGCCCTCAAGAATGCATGCCAACTAAATAATTGCACACCTTCATCCTGACTAAGCCCTTTCATGCGGTGAATCTTATCAATCTTTCCACGCTGCAATACCTTTTCATCCCTACTTGTGATGATAATTCTGCTACCTGGTCCATAGCAATCGCCAACAAGAGCATCTAATTGTTTCTGGTCATCAACATCATCTAAAATGACCAGTACTTTTTTGGATGCCAAATGAGTTTTCATTTGCATTATGCCATGAGCAACACTATAAAACTCTCTGTTTACATTCACCAACTCATGGAGAATCTGTCTTTGTAAATTGACTAAGCCCTTAACAGACTCGCTTGCAGTGGCTCTAATATCGGATACAAAACAAGATGCTTGAAAAAGATGAAGAACATTATTATAGACAGCTTTGGAGAGGGTGGTCTTACCGAGACCCCCCATACCCCAAATACCAACAGTCAACGGACGAATATCATTATCCATTTCTAACAATTTTGTCACCTCTTCCATAGGACCTGAAAGCCCCACCGGATGTTTGGCAACATGCACCCGATCAATCTTTAGAGTTTGGAGAAGGTCTGTCACAACTTGCTTGACAAGCTTGCCTTCGTACCTGCACGATCTTCCACTTATGAGGCACGAGCTTTCAATAGTGAAGAGTTTTAGGAATAAATTTTCACATCTTCTCTACTCTTGAAGAGTCAAGGTACAACAAGATGTGATCTATGTAAGAATAACTTTCAGTTCACTTCATCAGACTGCTCTGATACGAGCAAGTTTCTGGCCAATTTCTCAAAACTATAATCCCTTACAGAATTCATTGCGTTCCAAAAACATGGAGTGCAACAACACAAAAAGGAAAAGGTAAAAGAAAACATGGAGGAGAAGCAATAAGAGCAGCGATTTTACCCGTTTGCTGTGAGTGAGAGAGACCAGCCTGAGAGATCAGAGATGTTATGCAACGCCTCCTTCCACTGGTCTATCTCCGCTGGGCTATACCTTCCTTTTGCTGAAAGTTCCTCCAATGACTTTGCGTATATGCCTGTCTGATGCCTCACCACCGATGGCTCGACATCGTAAAACAAGGGAATAGTTGTAGTCTCTGAACAGGCGTATTTGCAGATAAGCGAGAGCTCTTGGAGGCACCACGCTGAGCTGGCATAATTAGAGGAGAATATAGGAATGTGTACTGTGGAGTCTCGAATGGCGTCTTCGAGGCTGATCCCAATATTCTCCCCCTTTTCTAATCTCTCAGTGTCCAAAAACACATGAAATCCTGCAGCGGAGAGGGATTGGAAGAGGTGATCAACAAGAGATTTTCTGGTGTCGGGGCCTCGAAAGCTGAGGAATACATGGTATTTTCTTTTGTGCTGGACGGTATCTTGAGATGAGGAAGGTCTGTAATGATTGAAGCCCTCCATGTCTTCCTTTGAAAGCACTGTAATTCTTTTTCTTTCTTTCTTTGTGTGAAGAATACAGACGCCCTGACTCCAAATAGTCTGCTCTAGAGAAATAAGCAGCGAAGAAGCAGCAGGATTGAATAGTCAGATGGAAGAAACACGGAACAATGTAGAACTCTATTTTTTCCCTAAGATACAGACGTAAAGGACCGCCTTCCAGGAAAATTCGTTGTATTTCCTTTGAAAAAACGACTTGGAGCGGTGTAGGTAGAAAGAAAAGAAAACTACTCTTGTAATTTTGGTACATGGAATTTAAAAAAAACAAAAAACAAAAAAAAAAAAACCAAAATTATGGTACACGGGATTACTGATATCTGATTTAAGAGTGAAACATCAATTTCTATCGACCACTCCTTTGCATTGGAAAGGTAAGGAAAAAAAAAAAGTGGGCTCCGCCCACTAAAATAAATTTAAATTTAAATAAATTAAAAAAAATTTTAATTTATTTTTTTTTTTAAATTTTCCAGATACACATACAAAATCCATAAAAATAAAATTTAAATTTAAATAAATTATAATAAAAAATATTTATAATTTTATTTTAATTTTTTAAGTAAATTTTTTATTAAAAACTGATCAATTTATACTATGCTGTTTGACCAGTTCAAAATTTTTACTTTCCAAATTTCTTTATAATAAAAAAACAAAAATTATAGTATGATCTTCATTTCTTATGCTACAATCAAATAGTACACGACAGCATCAATTTCTATCGCCCACTTCTTTCCAGTTGGAAAGGTCAGGAAAAACAAAAAAATGTAAAGTGGGCTCCACCAGATACAGACACACAGTGCGGACGCGTTTTAAGAATGTAAAGAATAAAATAAAAGTAGTGCAGCAGGAATGGAATAAGGTTCCTATCAGCAATCACTTCTACATTCTTATCACTTCCCAGCTGGCAGACATTAACTTCATTTCACAAAACCACTCCCTCATCATGCAAGGTTGAAATACTTTGAACTAATGTGTCTTGCTCATCAAGTCCTAAACAGAGAGAAAACATGTTGCCTATGGTTTTTACCATGAAGGGGTCAAATCAATAGGTAATATACCTCTTACCAAAGGTGAAGAAAGAAAAGATGAAAAAGGACAAGATGCTCTAACGAGAATAAAGGTAATCAAAATCATAGAGAAAAAACCAAATCTAATATGGTCAAAGGATCAAAAGAGTCATTTTCCAAAAGCTCAAATAGTGGGGTGGAAGGAATACATAGAATGACATCATTAAAGAAGACATTCCTCTAGATCAAACCCTCATGCCTTTGAGGATCGTGAAGGCAATATGCCTTTGAGGTATTTGAATACCCCTAAAAATGTACTTATGACTCTTTGGTACTTCCTCCTTCCAAATATCCTTAGGTATGTAAGCTCATGTTGAAGACGCAAAGATACAAAATTAGGACACATCAATATTATCCCCTATTAATATCTTAAGAGGTGTCATGTCATGGAATGCCTTGCTAAGAACTTTGTTTATAATGTATGTTGCACAAGTGACAACTTTATCCTAGATTTTATATTCCATCCCCCTAAAATGAATCATACATCATTCTATCTCCTTGATCACACTATTTTTTCTCTTAAGAACACCATTTTGTTTAAGACTATGGTGAACAATCTGAGCAATCTTCTTATATGCAATATCATGAGAAGCTAGAAAATCATGAAAAGTATAACTAACATATTCACTTCTCTCATTTGTCCTTAGATAATTGATTCTTCTATTCAATTGACTTTCAAAAAGAACCTTGAAGGTCTTAAACCTCTCAAAAGTCTCATACTTAGGGTGAATAGTGTACAACTACACATATCTAGAAAAGTCATCAATGAAAGGAGGTACCTATTTCCTAAGAGAGATGGTGTACCCATAGATCTACAACTATCACTATGTATAATCTCCAATGGATGAGAAGTTTGCATTGTTATCCCTTTTAGAAAGGTCTCCCTATGATGCTTCCCTAGAATACACCCCTCACATGCACCACTTGGAGGGGATATCATGGAATCCCAAGTGCCATATGATGCTGACTCATGTATATCAAAGATTCATAGTTGAGATGCCTACGCCTATGATGACACTTGTGACTTTCATGATTTGCATGAGCAATAAGGATTTTATTCCTAGAAAAGGGGGTAGAAGTGGTTGGTCTTTTTTCCAACTTATATAGGTAGTCATATTCATCACAAGAGCTAGATGCAATAATTTTGAACCCATTATCTATATCCTCAATTACCCATCTATTAAGCTAAAATTCTACCTTCTTATTTGTATGATTAGTGCGATAAATAAATAAAAGGTTAGGGCTAACATTAGGAATATGAATTACCTCATCAAAAGATGAAGACCAATGCTAATGTCTCCACACCCTACAATCTGCAATGGAGAATCATCTCCAATCACAACACATTCCCTTGAGTGTCCTTTGTTGTAGTATTATAAGAGAATTATCCTTTGTCATGTGTGTGGGTGCTCCTAAATATGCAATCCACTCATTTGAGGAAGTGGATGGCCCATATGCAGAATGAACTGCTATATGCACTTGTTAGGTTTCTCCATTAAAACTGTCCTCACCTTGTGCATAGAAGATAAAACATTAACACCCCTATTTCTTGTTGCTTCCTCAAATTGCTTGATCCAAATCCTATAAAAATATGTCTTGTGACCTTCCTTTTTGTAAAACTTATAAGTAGGCTTCTTGAAGGGATTCTTAGTATTCTTCTCATTTTGTTTTGGCTTCTTATCATTCTAAACTTTGGAAAAAACTTCATTTGGATGAGCCTGATTGAAACCTAAATTCCCTACACCAATTTCTTCTAACCTGGTGGTACAAAAGGTACTTAAATACCTCATCAATTAGTGGTATAGGAGAGTCTAGAAAGTACAATAAAAGCATCTAAAAAAACTCTCTTATATTTTTGATAAATTGTTGAAGGTGATACTGAGTAGTTTAGTATTATTTTCCTTCTCCAATGTTTTCTTTCCTCTTCTCTTCTTAGGTAGTCCTCTTTCAATTTGGATGTCTTACAATTTTTTGAACCAAATGATATAGTTATCAACAATATCAAATAATTCCAAGGACAAGGTTCCAAGTGCAACCTCCAATATATTTATTTGTGTGGATCAATTTGATCACGCAGCCCTTGAAATTTCTTAAAACATCATTGTAGGATCTATGATGTTGTAAACATGGTTGTCATAAAAATGATCAACATAAAGATCAATTACACCATGAGCCTCATCCTTATTGTCCTTGTAGAGTTTATTTAGTTCTCTAGAATAAATATCATGAGGCTTCTCATTCATATATTTGAGTAACCCCTTCATAGATCTTCAATATTGATCTTCTAGGTAGAATAGTTTGGACCACTAAATGAGAGCACATGGTTATCCATAACTATTCTACCAAAATACAAAAATATGCATGTAGTTATGACCAAACATAACACCATAAATACAAAGATCTAAAAAATCTATGTGATTTATACAAAAATTAAGCTCAAAACACATTGTATGCTAAAGTTATGCCCCCTAAGGTTTTTCCTCAAAATCATAAAAATTTTCCTCCAAAACCTTAAAAAAAACTTTAGTACTTGTAACTAATGACAAGTTACCATGTGTTGCTACATGACTAGTTGAGGGGGTGCCAAGCATGCATTGACTATGTAGCATATTAACAAATTGCATGATACTATTATTAAGATTCGATTTGTTATTTGATATATGAACCATACTATACCAATTGTCACAACCTAATTCACTTTGAAATTCTATGTTGTTAAGTCTGTTGTCAACTATATGAGATGTTTGTCAAATTTGATGAGATGACAAAATGTGATTGGCCAAACTTGTATTTATACACATCCAAAAGCATATTACCTACCATGTTGACCCAATAAAAAACTATCACATTAGTTCATGCGTCACCTTCTATATTACCTACCATATATCACCTTGGAATTTATGTCATGTCATCAACTATGTCAACACCTACGCTAACCACTATGTATCACAATATCACGTATATAGACTTCCATGTGTCACCTCAAGATACATGCGCTAGTTGCAAAGTCACTTGTATAGACCACCATGTTAGTTGTGTGAACTACTATGTTAGCTATAGAGCTTATTGCATCAATTATACAAACTACCATGTATCAACTTGGGATTTATAAATTTGCTTTTAAGTCACTTATATAGACTACCACATAAATTATACATATTACCACATTGTCTATGTTGTCATGTCATTACAAGCATTCAAATAGGTGATGTCATCACTACCACATCATCACAAATTGCCACACCATAAAGCAGGCTAACATCATCATAGTCATACAAAATATTTACCATTAAGGGGAATTGAACCTAAGTCTTCTCAATGGAAAATTCCTTAACTTTAATTGGCTAGCCATCACTTGAGCACTCCACTTGGGACATGAAGGGCAAGAGAGATACTACAAATAGAAAGTGCCCCTATTTTTTCTCTTCTTGTTGATGTAGTCATGCGTCATGTTGATGCAAGCATGTGCTTGCACAACCTACTTTTCTCACCACTCTAGGGAATATTTATTAGAATATTTTGTATTTGAAATTCAAAGTTTTAAATTTTTGAGGGAAAGAGAAAAAACTCTAGATATTATAATGAGCTACCTTGAGGCAACATGAGTGACGTTGCTTAACTAGGACCCCCTTGAAATTTTGTAAAGAATCTACAAGTGCTAACGATTTATCTATATCTATTATGGTTTACCCTATACAACCTTTTTGTTGAACATAATCAACCAGGAAATCTTCTCATGCCTATGTAGCAAAAAAATTGTTAGACTAGTTTTGCAACTTTGTCAAGTGGCTCGAAGGTCTTTTATACACATAAAAGCATCCCTATTCCTTCTCTAGTATCAAGGGTCTACCTAAAATTATTCAACCTCTTATTTTCTTCATTCATGGTATCCAAGCGGTCTACCCTCTCATTTGTAATACCATTGGGCAAAAATATCAAAAAAGAAAAGGAAATAAGTTTTTAAAAAATCTATAAAAAATAAATGAGGTTTTATAAATCCTAGAAAATATCCATCCTAAAATTAGGGCATCTATGTAGTTAGAGTTAATAAAAATAATTGAGTGTCAATTAGAGGAAAAAGGAACCTATTGGTGAATGTTTCTCCTAGAGCAATTTTGTTAATCCTAGTGAGATTCTCATGATCCAAGTCCACCTAGGATTTTAATAGAAAACCCCTCCTCCAATTATGTTGTTAGCCTTCAAAAATATTTTTTTTAGCTTACTATAATCATAGTTGCCCTCAGGGAAAGCTTAAAGAAAACACCTATTGGTAGAAGCAATCAAGTAATATAGATTCACACCCACTTTGATACCATGTTAGATTTCATAGAACTTTCTAGAAATGAATAGAATCAAATATTACCCAATATTGCTTGTAAAGAAATACATAGAACAAAAAATAAAGAACATAGAATATATGGGGGTGTTTATGGACACCAAATAATATCACTAAATGAAAATGAAATTATACTCCAAACGATAAGCAAAATATTTGATATGAAGGGATATTTATACTTAAATATAAGTCACCTTTAGGTCAATGTTGTGAGACCAACTTTAAGGAATAAAATATTACAAGAGCACTATTTTCAATTATTACATGGGTCCAAAGGATAAATATAATCAATACAAGTATAAAAGTTGGTTGTGGCATCAAGATAAACTTGACCACCATATATTCCAACATAAATGCCTTGAAAAAAAAAGGTATTTGAAACCTCATTATTATATTTATTTATGGTAAGCTAGAAGGAATTATTTGAGGAATTCTAAGAAATGTATTTTATATTTATTTTATCGTAAGGAAGATGTAGTAGAAAATTATATATTTCACTAAAGACAAGCATGCTAGGCAAATATTTAGATTTGACTCTAGTAGAGTTACCAACGAGGTTGCATCCATTGAAATTCATTACTAATTAGACTGATTTGATTCTAGGAACTATTACTATTATGACACAATCATGATGTAATCGAGGATTTACAAGTGGTTAAAAAAATATTTGTAACTGGGGTCCAAGGTGTAGACCAATTGGTTCCCCCAAACCCGTAAGGGGGTGGAGGTACAAGGTTCAAATCTTGGACCTCGTTAGATTGAACGCTTGTCCCTTTCCTGGTGCTTTCAATAGTGTAAAAGGTTTAAAATGATCATGGCATGGTGGTTATAGGGGCATATTGCACGAAGATATGTGTGGTGGCTTATGGGGTGGACAACATAGAATACTATGGCGACCATAAAAGGTCGGATAGCCTGCCCAGATTCATGGCGACTACCAATCCCACCATGTAAAATAAAAAAAAATTGTAACTAGATACTTCTCCATTTTTGCTTTCTAATTGTATATACACATCTATCACACCAATGCAAATCTTGTCATGGTTAATTTGCATCCATAATATTTATATTAGAGCTTCAATGTTGTGAATATGAGATCGATGTTGTAGAGGGGAGACACCTTTCAAAGTTTGATTCTACCTTGGCCAATCCAAGATTTGAATATAAGAATTGAATTTTTTTTGTCAACCTAAGAAGCAATCCAGTGGTCCTAAAGTTCATGCAAGAAAAATGAGACCTTGTTGAATTGATTGTAAAAGTGAAGACCTTTTTGTTTGTTTTGATCATCAAGCTTGGCATTGAATGATGATGCATTCAAGTGGAACTCAATGCATAAATCCATCTAGTAGTTTTTTTTGAAGGAAGATACTCAAATTTATGAAGTAATTAACAACATAACACTATTGTACATTGGAAATGAGTTGAGAAGTGTTGATGTGATTGATGTTTTTGGTGTATTTAAAGTTATCATCATTAAAGGATAACTTCACTGTCAAGTTGTAGAGGTCATTGATAGATCCATCTATAGGCCATTTTAAATGGTGAGATGTAATGGTTATGAGGGTTGTCTATTTGTTAAATCAGGTTATTTCAAGTAAAGAGGTT
Source organism: Wollemia nobilis (assembly GCA_028583015.1). Lineage (NCBI taxonomy): Eukaryota > Viridiplantae > Streptophyta > Pinopsida > Araucariales > Araucariaceae > Wollemia > Wollemia nobilis. The sequence goes on from JAQPPZ010014061.1 coordinate 37,230, forward strand.
GATTGAGGCCATTTAAAGTGGAGTTTGGAAGCTGTCAAGACAAAGGAAATATCATTTGGTTCAAAGAATGTATTATCTTGAATTTGAATATAACAAGTCATCTTAACTAGCACATACAAATTGATAGAAAAGATGTCCATTTGATTTGTTGTGTGGATTGTCTTGTTAATTATTGGCATCATCTAATATTAATCAAGTATGAGGAATGTTTAACATAGTAAAGTATCATCTTGAAAGCCTAAGGTTGTCTAGATCCAACGTAAGGTTGTCTATAAGACAAGGTGAATTGTCCTGAAACAACATGGGCCATCTGAAGAAGAGGATAACAAGTTGTCTAAAACCAACACCTATGTAAGAAATGTTATTTTCCAAACATTTTGTCAATGAATGAATATTAATAAAAGCAAGTTGTCTTCTTGCATAAATTTTTTGCCAATCACCATTGAATGAATTTATTGATGAAAGAAGGGTCATTAAGATAGGTGAGAAATTCATCTTCTTGACAAAATAGCTAATTTCAAATAATACATTTATATACTGTATTGTAGTTAGGTGCTCATGGTGAGACACTCATGATGGAGGATGTGATGGAGATGTTGCTATCAGGGTATGCACAAGTGTTTCATGAGTACACACTAAACTTGATAATGTGAGAAATCATTTGAATTAGAATGTGATGCATATAATATTTTTAATATGCTAAATGGATTATGCATGGTGATTGGTACATGCAAGATGCTTCACCATTATTGAAGAGAGGATTAATGCTTCATTATCGTGGGGATATTGTTATGTGCAAGTTATGAGTGAAGTAGAGTTGTCTATGTTGGGAATTCTCCTAAATTATCTCATAGGCCAATATTCTAGAATCAAAATATTAATCACAATAAATCATTCACAGAATAACAAGAATATTTCACAATAAGAAATCTTACATATATATTTATAAATAACCAAATATACAAATTACATTGTCTTCTGTTCTGCTTTCTAATGCATGGAGCTTTGTCTCCATTATATAACCTTACAATATGACTTCAATACTCTAACTATTGCTATCCTCAAAAATATGAGAGATGCATCCTTTCACATTCCTCACACATGAAAAAAATTTCATGACTCTTCACTTTACATCTTGCCACATCTCATGTGACTCTTCACTTTCATATTTGACACCTAACACCTATGACTTTTCACTCACTCACTTGAAACATTGCACACTTTTCACTTTCACACCTTACACACTTTATTACATAACACATGGACTCTCCTCACATATTGACACATACATTAGACAAATATTTAACACACTCCTAAACTAATAAATCACTCCCTAAACTATTACATGACCAAATAACCAAATATTTGTATAAAAAATTATTAGTGTTCCTTTTTGCCATTTTTAAATTACTTTGATGTCAAAGAATTTCTTTCAATTTATTTTCATGTAGAATACCTTATTGCTCCCAAATTAAATTAACAATTTCTTCAAACAATTTCATCTTCAAATATTTAATTATATTTCTTCTTATAGCTCCCAAAATTAATTTTATATGAGGATTAACTACTAATATTGAGTGGAGCAAGAGGAATGAGTGAGCTAAGATTTAGCGGGTGCGACGGGAGTGAGGGTTTGAATTTTCTAGGTAGGAATCTCAACCAAGGCGGCATAGGTAGAGCAGGTACGGAAGGGGCAGGTGGGAACCTCAAGCATGGATCAAGTGAGGATCCATAGGAAGGCGATCAGGCTACAATAGATTTGGAGGTGGGCATCACACGGGGGCCCGAACCTCCTTAGAAAGACCCCGAAAAAAAAGATATGAAGGACAATGCGGGGCCCAAGAAGTGGTTGTATTTTTTTGAGACTCTTAGAGGAAAAAGAAAGGAGGTTCTCTCTCTTTCGCCCCTAGTTCCAGTAAATAATAAAATTTTAGCCCCGACAAGTTCCATGAGCCTTTTCCTTTTAATGGAAGAATTCTCCCTGGTAGGCAAGTTTTTGGGAGGTAGGCCGAATATGGAGACTATCAGGGCTTGGGCGATGGGTAAATGGTGACTAGTAGGCATCTTGGAGTTGGTAGCTCTAACTCGAGGGTTCTTCATTATCTATTTTAACAATATGGAGGATGCTAACCACATTTTAACAAGAGGTCCTTGGTTTCTAGGCAAAAGGAGCCTTTTTCTCAGACGATGGGGTGAATATTTTGACCTTGAAAAGCAAAATATTAACATTACCCTTATTTGGGTTTGTCTCCCGAGTCTACCTACCTAGTTCTTCAATGAATATTGGCTGCAGGGCATAGCCAGAACTATAGGGGACCTAATATCCATTGACCATGCGACCTTGGCCAGGACAAGGATGACTCATGCACGAATCTGTGTAAATGCTAATTTGGATAATGAATTGCCAAGGTTTGTGGAGCTAGAGTATGGATAATACTATAGAAAACAATCGGTAGAATATGAGAACAGACCGGCATTCTGTGCAGAATGTAAAAATCAAGGACATCTATGCAATCAGTGCCCTAACCTGGCAATGAATAGAGAAAAGTAGAAGCATGGAATGCTAGACAGAGGAAATTTGAGGAGTTTCCTTGGAAGAGGTGATTTCAATCAGGTAAACTATGTCTACCAAAAAAAGAAAATATAGGGTGTAGGGTCCCAGCAAGACAAAGGAAAACAACAGGTTGTTGGCAACCAAAATACTCAGGTAAGTTCCAATCCTCTAGTTTAAAATAAATTTTCAATTCTATCCAATATGGGAGTAGGAGGATTATCAGAAGACATGGAAGCCCAACACCTTCAGGCTAAACTTTTTGACTCTCTTGAATCCCCATCCAAGTCAGGATCCTCAAACCCTAATGCTGAAATTATTGTAAGCCCCGTGGGCATCACAAAGCCAAACCCTAATGCACGATCTCTAGAATCCACATCCAAGTCAGGATCCTTAAACCCCAATGCTGAAAATACTTCAAGCCCAGTGGGCATCCCAAAGCCAAACCCTAATTTTGAAGAACTTAGGAAGAAAGTTGAGGCATTGGAAAATAAAAAATCTCATCTCCCTAACATCATCACTAGGAGCCAAGTGAATCCTACTGAGGGGCCATCCCATAGACCAGGGGAATATAGGAAAAAAGGAGAATATTTGGATGTAGGGGTGGAGATATGTGAAACTCTTTAGACTGAGGAATATGGCAGTCCGGTTCTGCAACAAATTGCCTCCCATCAGTTTAGTCCTAAACAAACCAGGAGCACTGTGAAGTCTCCTATAGATTTTTGCAGTGAAAAAATAAGAGGGAGAATATCAAATGCTGAGCATCAAAAAATTAAAACTGATAATGACATTGCCAATGGAAAACAGAGAACCTTGTTTCAACAGGTTATTCCAGGTTCTAAAGACAACAAATTAGGTAAACCCCCTCAAGGGAGGGGGAGAGGAAGAAATCCCAAACAATCTAAATGAAGTTCCTCTCATGGAACGTGAGAGGCCTCAATGGCCTCAGTGAAATAAGAAATCAAGTGAATCCAACTATTATCATGTTGCAAGAAACAAAAACTGATGAGATTCAGTAAAAAAAAATAGCAAAAAAAATCTGGAATCAAGGGGAGATGGTTTGCAAATCATCCAGAGGAGCATTTGGAGGCCTTATGACTTTGTGGGATCCCTGGATAGTAGAAGGCACCATTATTCAGAAAGATGACAAGGTTCTTAGTGTTTTATTTAAGGAAATAAATAGCAACAAGTCGTGGATCCTTTCAAATATTTATGCCCCGACTTCAATTCAAGGGAGAGCTCTACTATGGGAGTACTTAGGCAATTTGAGTGAAATCTTCCATAATGTCCCCTGGATTATGGTTGGGGATTTTAACACTCCTCTTTACCATTCAGAAAAAATGGGTGGAAATGGACCACCTATCAGGAGTATGGATGAGTTCAATGACTTTGTGAACTCCAACATGTTGATGGATGTAAAACTTAGAGGAGCGAATTATACCTGGAGCAATCGGCGGATAGGGTGTCATCTCATTCAAGAAAGGCTTGACAAGTTTTTTCTATCAAAGGAGGCTACAACTCTATTTGGTGATTCTACCCTGCAAGCCCTTCCTAAAATTACCTCTGATCATAATCCCATTTTTTTTGAGATCCCTAACTCTCTGTCCTTCAAGAAACCTTTTAGATTTCAATCTATGTGGATCAAACATTCCAGTTTTAGAGATAACTTAAGTCAGTGGTGGCAGCAGCCTGTCAAGGGTAGTGCAACTTTTAAACTTGTTGGCAAATTAATGTTTGTTATGGAAAAGCTTCAAACTTGGAACAAAGATGTCTTTAGGAACCTCTTTGAAAATAAAAAATAGGTTGTTGAAAGTTTGAAGATAATTGATCAGAGGATCCAACATGGTGATGCTGATGAAACTACTAGGCAGGAGGAACGAACAAAACTAGCAGAGTTTCATAACATTTTGGCCTATGAGGAAATCTATTAGAGGCAAAAATCAAGGGATCTTTGGTTGAAATATGGAGATTCAAATTCCAAGTTTTTTCATGTCACCACACTTAGAAACAGAAGCAATAACAAGATAAAATTTTTAAAAAAAGTAGATGGTTCTATTACTCAAGACTTAACAGAAATTAGAAAGGAGGTAGTAACTTATTTCAATTCTATCCTTGGTCAAGAATCGTAGTGCAATGAGGAGGCCAAAGATATTCTCTTGCAATCCATTCCTAGCATAATAAATGAGGATATAAACCTTAAGCTTCTAGCTCCCTTTTTTATGAGGAAATTAAGGAAGCCTTGTTTAGCATGGAGCCAGACAAAGCCCCGGGACTCGATGACTTTCCCCCTCGTTTCTATCAAGATTTTTGGGACATCGTAAGTGAAGATGTAATTTCTGCTATCAGAGAATTCCAAGCAAGCAATCATATCCCAAAAGGTCTCAACTCTACTTTTATTTCTCTAATTCCTAAGAAGCAAACCCCTGAATCTATGGCCGACTTCAGGCCAATAAGTCTATGCAATGTTTCTTACAAGATCCTAACTAAAGCCATTGTAAATAGAATGAGAGATATTTTGCCCCACATCATAGATCCATGCCAGGGAAGCTCTATCCAGGGCAAGTCAATCTTGGATGGAGTTATCACAATTCATGAAGCTCTGCACTCTACTCATAAGACTAATAGGTCTATTTTTGCCCTCAAGCTTGATATGAACAAAGCATTTGACAGGCTAAATTGGGACTTTCTGATTGTTGTCCTCCTTAAGTTTAGTTTTCACCACCAATGGGTTAATTTGATCAAAGAATGCATTTCTAAAGCATGGTTCTCGATTCTAGTTAATGGAACAACTGTTGGTTACTTTCAAAGTCATAGAGGAATTCGGCAGGGGGACCCTATCAGCCCCATGTTATTCATCATTGTGGCAGAAGCTTTAGGTAGAACCATTAAAAATGCTTGTAGTTCAAGGCTAATATCGGGAATCAAGGCAACATCTCTCACTAGGGCTATTTCTCACCAACAATTCATCGATGATACCCTTCTATTGACTAAGGCATCGGTGGTTGAGGCCAAAATAATTAAATACATCCTGCAACTCTACGAGGACGCTGCTGGTCAAAAAGTTAATTTCAATAAAAGCAAGTTATATTTCTTGAACACCCCCATTCAGAGGCAAGGAAGGATTGCAAGAAATTTTAGGGTGTGATATAGCAAACCTCCCCACTTTGTATCTTGGTCTCCCTCTTTTCATTGGTTCTCCGAGAGAGTCAATGTGGGACAAGGTTATTGAAAGAATTCAAAAAAACTTGTTGGATGGAAAGGTCATCTTCTATCTCAAGCAGGAAAGCTGACCCTCACTAAGGCCTCTCTTTAGAGCATTCCAGTCTATTTCCTCTCCATTTTCAAAGCCCCTGTGAAGGTTTTCCAAAAAATTGAGAAAATCCAAAAATAATTTTTATGGACTGGATCAGAGGAGAAAAAAAGGATACACCTTGTAGGATGGACCAAAGTGTGCAGACCCAGGGAAAATGGGGGCTTAGGTCTAAGGATAATTGCTCATATAAATTTAGCTTTACTAGCTAAGTAGGCGTGGCGCCTCATTTCTAGTGAAGAAAATGAATGGACAGCTATCATCAAACGAAAGTATCTTCAAAATATGGAATTTCTAAGTGACTCAGTTCCAATCAGAGGTTATGCTTTTTGGAAAGCAATTCTCAATTGTAAGGAAATCATCAAAAAAGGTTTAAGATGGGTTTTAGGCAATGGTGAGAGGATAAATTGTTGGAATGACAGGTGGGCTAAGGATGAACCACTGATGCAATATCCTAACTTAGCCCGAATCAGAGATATCACAGAAGAACTCATTGGCAGAAAAGTCTCCGATTATATGGTTGAGGACAAAGGTAGAATGAAGTGGAAACAAATAAGGATTCAGGGATTTCAAGTGAAATCAAATGATATTTGTAACATTCTCGGGCAATATTTTATCCCCATGAGACCCAAGGAAGATCAAGTGACCTGGGCTCCTACGAAAAATGGGCAGTTCATTGTTAAATCAACTTACAAGCTTCTTGCTTGATGACGAGGATTTTGTCCTCCAAAAGGACTTAGTTTGGATAAAAAATTTAATTTCAAAAATTGTAGTCTTTTCATGGTTGGTTATCCAAGGAAGAATTCTAACCATTGATAATATGATGTGTAAAGGTATTTGTATCACTAATCATTGTTATATGTGCAGGGCTAATTGGGAGACCATTTATCACATTTTCCTTGAGTGCCCTTTTTCCTTGACTATCCTAAGTGGGGTTTTTTAGGCCTTCAATATTTCATGGGTTAAACCAACCACCGTACTTGATTTGTTCATCTAGTGGCCTTGCCCCTTTTCAAGCCAAAGACTTAGATACATGTGGAAAATTTGTCTTAATCACTATCTTTGGCAGGTGTGGTTAGAAAGGAACCATAGAGTCTTTAATGAGTCTATCAATGATCATCAAACTATCATTGCCAGGATCCTATCCTTTGCCAATGAGAATGTGAACCTTATCCCTTTTGATAGCTGTAAACCTCATCTGCAGGAGACCACGATTGCTCAATATTTAAGCTTAACCTTGTTAGATGAGTCTGTGCCTAGGGTAGTCAACCCTAGAGCCAATGTTAAGTGGTCTCCACCTCCTACGGGTTGGTTTAAGCTTAATTTTGATGGAGCAACTAAGGAAAATCTTGGAAAAGCAAGCGTTGGTGGCATTGTGCGAGATCATAATGGGAATATGATGCTTGCATTTTTTGAATATTTGGGAACAAGGATAAACAACGAAGCTGAAGCTAGAGCTATGTGGAGAGGCCTTCAAATGACTCAAGACTTAGAAGGTAATTTGATCGTAGAAGGAGACTCTATGCATGTTATAAATCTCCTAAAATATTGGAAAACACATCCTTGGATGATTAAAACAATTGTTGAAGAGGCTAGGATCCTTTTCCAGGGAAGACATGAAAGAAAAGCCCAACATGTCTTTCGGGAAGCTAACAAAATTGTTGATAAGTTGGCCAATTTGGGTGTCGATGGTGACGGACTTTTCAAATGGGAACACGGTGTCCCGAGTGAAGTAGAGGAGCTTATTCAACAAGAATGCCAAGAATGATAGTCAAATTTACCAACAGGGAAGGCACTGTAAGTTCGAAGGCTAGGAGTATTCTCGTCTCTTTTTTGAATTGGACTCACAATAAAAATTATCTGAGCTATCAATCTTCGTGGATGCTGCTTGGAAATACCACAAAGACTAATGGGGGTAGTCACATGTCAGATAACATGGCTCCTAGTCATCTTAGTAATTTGAGGTTGGTTGATAATCATAGGGAAGGAAATAAATGACAATATAAGACTTCGAACCAAAGCCACGTGGACCACCAGATAGCCACCACCATAAATCTAGCCAGTAGGTTCACTTCTCCAAGGCTGATTGGCCAAGATAGTATGTGGTACCAAAGCATGTCATATACGGAAGAAATCAATTACCAAAGAATTATTAAGAGTAACTGTCAATACAGAGCTTGTGGGAGTTTTTTTAGTACTCTGCTATGTGTGTCTGCAACTTTTTGTTTCTCCATTGTCTCAAGGAAGGGATCCGTGTCTGTTTATTTTTTGTAATTATGATGCATGTGTGTTTTCTCAGGGTATACCCAAAATGTTGTATGGGAAGTTTCTTTTTGATAACAGGCTATGTGCCTTACCGGATGTAATGGCTTTGGCGGCATGTAGATTTTACATATATAGGATCCTTAGTAAGGATATGTTCATCAACAACCCTGGGCTGATTTTTGTAAAAGGTTTTGGGTCAACCTGTAAAACCCGATATTAATGCTATAGTATCTTATCTACCAAAAAAAAAAATTAATTTTAAATTTTTTCAAATCACACAATTCCAATTCATCAAATTTTATCAATCTTCAAATATTTCATCAACATTCATCAAATTTAAAATCTTATCAATTTATTTTAATCTCGTTTTATCTTCTAAATTATCAAATTTCAATTTCACAATCCTTCTTTCAACAATAATCAATCATTCATTCAAATTTCATTTATTTAGCATTCATTCATTCCATCTTCATTCATTAAATCAAATTCAATTCTTATATCTCCCAAATTGCATAATTTCCCCTTTAAATTTCAAAATAAACACCACTCCACTTAATTCAATCTTCAATGCAAATTTCAAATATTAAATTCCTCCCAAAGTAAATTCAATTTCCTTTATTAATTACTCCAATTATTGCATTCATTTAATTCTCCCCTTATTTCTCCCACAATATCAATTCAATAATATAGCCCTTTATACCTTATACCTCCAAAGAATTTTAATTAATAAAAAATATTACTTTTAAAAAACTCTGCTTGAAATAACCACACACCTTATTTAATAAACTAGAGTATTAAATTTACCTTTCCATAGACACCATGTGTTAAATTTAAATGAGAGCAATTCTTGCATTACTTTCAAGTATTATCTCTACTCATGACAGTTTGAAAAGTTGACTTTCTCAATGCCTTAAATATTCTATTCTATTTTGAATTCCTTCTCTGCCTTAGGTCCTTCTCTTAGTATGTGTTCACTTTAAAGTATTATCTCTACTCATGATAATTTGAATAGTTGAATTTATTAATGCCTTAAATATTCTATTCTATTTTGAATGCTCTCATGAAATTGACTCATAGATTGAAAAACTTGGCTCACAAATTTATGGACTTTATTAAGAGGTATGCAAAAATCCTATAGCTTGGGCTCCCAAAGTTTGTCCTTTTTTGATGTGATAAAACCAACACTCATCTTCTCTAATGCTCATCCTCCTCAAACTAGCTCTCGTTCAAACTACTATTAATATTAACTTTCTCTCTGTCCACAAATGTTTTTCCAACATATACTCTTTGTCAACTTTATCTTCAATGTCTTCTATAGGTAAACTTCATCCTCCAATATAAATTCAATAAACTCACTCTTCTCCTCAACATGTTATATTCCTTATCCTTCAATATTTCTTTTGCAATCACGTTCCATGTTCTTTATTTCTTTACCATCTTCAAATATTTCCTCCAATAACTTCTTAATCTTGGAAATCTCTTCAACATGTCAATATTCTTTGTAGTTTCTTCAATAATATCTTCACTCCTTCAACACAATATCCTTCTTCAAAAATATCTTCACTCCTTCAATATCATTTTCTTCAATTTATTCTTCTTTGCAATCTCGATCTTGATATCAACTCTTCTTCAAATTTTTGCAATTTGGATGACCTTAGCCCTCCAATCTTCATTCTTTATTTGATGCCTGAATATTCTTTCTTCTTCCTCTCAAAATTTCTTTCTTCTCCAATACTATTCATATCCAATCTTCCAACAATCTTCTTACTTTCTTCCTCCAACAATTTTTTTAACTCCAATAACTTCTCTCTTAATATGGTCAGAGTGAAAATCTAATACCACTGTTGAAAATTATCCTAGATTATGTCATAGGCTAATATACCAAGATCAAAATATAATTCATAATAAATCATTCATAGAATAACAAGAATATTTCACAACAAGAAATCTCACATATATATTCATAAATCATCAAATATACAAATTATATTATCTTCTATTCTATTTTTTTTATCAGTAAAAAAGTTTAATTAAAAGTGGGTTTTGAAAGGAGCCCTAAAATATTATTACATCATGGATAAAAATAACAGGTCCTCAGACCCCAAACACAAAATAGAGGGTGGCCCATGAGGGGAAAATGGTCTTACAAGGAAACACATAGCCATACGGGGAGATCCCATGGGGACGATCCCAATTGAACAAAAATGAGGGATAGGGGTGGTCCTAAAGGGAGACACCATAGACCAGAGGACTACAACTTAATTTCCATCATTGGTGTTCAAAGGATCAACAACCTCCTTGAAGATAGTGTTGAGGTGGGCATGAACTTCATCCAACACCTTGGTCGTAAGGTTATAGAGTGTCCACGCCGCCTTGGAAGAATTGGTAGCCACTAACAATGTGGCCACCATGCCGGTGATGTGACTGAGAACAAAGCTACAAATAACAATAGTAGAAGGATCAGTGCACTCTTGCATTGGTTCCTTAGGGTGAATCAACTCACTGACCTTTCCAAGGGATGACGTCTCCTTCTTCAACTTCTTCAAGCGAGGGGAAGCATGAACGTAAGAAGGACTGGGATTCTGTAAGAACTTGGATGAAGAGTGTTTTATAGGCCTACACTTGAACTTAACGTCAACATATGGAGATCCTTCCTTGGGCTCAGACCTGGGGGTTTGCTTCATGGTAGACAAGGAGGAAAATTCATGATTGTTATTATCACTAGGGACCTTATGGATAGGATTTTTGTGGCTATTACTTTCGATGGGTTTAGGAGGAGTGGGGTGATTGGGGATTTGAGTGGGATTGAGAGGTCCAAGGGAGGTAGAGATCACAAATTTCTTGGAGTAGAAATCAAGGGCATGATTGTACAAGATAAGATGCAGGCCCTGATGGATGGGAGGGGAGGATTTTCCACTCCTAAAATTATTGATGGACAACTCGAGGGACCTGTATTGATAATATAGGATGTTAATATTTTTAATGCCCCTAAGGTGGTTCAAGAAGACCAGATGGAAACTGTGGAGGGGGACATCAATTTTGTCGATGGTAAAGTACTATAAAATTGGAACCATAACATGATCCCATAGGCCAAGAAGGGAAGCTCTATCTATTCCTCCATCAACCACAACCAGGTCCTTACCTCTATCAACAAAGAACTCCTTCTCCATCACCATAGTGTGCTTGTTGCACTTGATGGTTTTACCATCAATCGAGAAGCTTGTCACCTCAGCCAACATACAATAGTTTATGTTTTGCATTAATTAGGATATTTGTAGATCTTTTATGCACCTCTATGCTTCTATTTTGTTATTTTATCCATGCATTATTTGTCTAATGATCTCCTTTATGCTATACTACAAATATTGATTCAATTAGCATAGTGCAAAGGCTTTCTTGATGTTTTCTTGATTATTAGTTTAATGGCATTATCATGTATGTTTCCTTAAAAGGCCTCATCATGAGAGGCTATCTATATTTTTGATCGTGTGTTGTTGTTTCTTGATCGTAGGAAGATAGGTACAAGAGGAGTCTATGTCATAATCCTTCCACATCGTGAAGAAGGGGGTCAACTCCACCCCAAGGCAGTTTGCGACTAGTCAAAGGGTAATATTAATGCACCTACCCTCTTGAGGGCATTGGCAATTGTATAAACTGTATCATCATTTAAGTGACCCTAAGAGGGGCATATTTGTAACAGAGATTCATCCATAATCAATACAAGAAATATTATTTTGATGAGTTTATGTAATGTGTCAAGTTTTTTTACACTTTTATGATGAATATAGACCAATACAGTAGATAGGTGCACACTTTTTGGTTATTTCACACTATTGTCACATTCCAAATATGGGAACAATATAATGAATTCTTATTGGACATGTTGGGCCAAAGGAGTTGAGGTTGTACAGGTTTACAATAAAATATGGTTATCATGATATTCACAAGGGATTTGATGATTTTGAAGACCAATCTATCATTATTATGGGAGATTTCATTTGTTCAGAGCAAGAAAATTTTCTCTCTTTAACGGAAGAAAACATGACGATCAAGGAACACCTTGGAATTCAGGTGATGACTGGGCTACTCATGCAATTTTTGATTCAATATAACGCTTACAATTTGTTACACTATAAAATATTAGATCGTCATCAACTATCAAAAGCATTGAAGAACTAGAACTCATCCCTTCTTATCAAGTTTAGAGAAGAAAAGTAAGGTTTGTATTTCCAAACTGCCCTAAATCAGATCTCACTGTAATATATGGGTTCAATGAACGCATGGTGGTGAACATGGCAATGTCGAGATAAAAAAAGTGTCAAGTTTTCTTAAGAAAATCACCATTAATTTTGTATAAAAGTGTTTCAAAATTGGAAGGATTCATCCAATGAAGGCTCTTCACGGGAATCTATCGATTCTTCGGAGATGTTTCACTTGTAGCGATAACGCACGAAAGTAGAGTTAGATGAAAATATGTGGAATGATAGCGATGACATCACCATTATTGTTCTTTTATTAGCTCATAGATGCAATGGATGTTATTCTCGTCAAAAGACTCAATGACGATGAACAGGCATATACGACTGTGAAACAAAAGGAGGCTTCATCAATGATGGTAAAAAAAATATGCTAGGGTAGTGCTAGAGTTTTCGATGATGCATTTATGGCTTATCGCGACAATTGAATCACATCGGGATATTTCCAGTAGTGAATCGCGTAGGGGAAGACATAAAGTGGTGTCAGGGTAAAGTGTAATACTCTACGTCTAAGGGAGCATATTTATTACTCTAGCTATTGGTAATGTTGCAAGATTCCTAAAAGTCATCACTTGCTACCAAATATGCGTGTGAAAAGTTATATTTTCATTTCTAAATTATTACGATAAAACCAATATCTATCGCCTACCAAGTGGAACCATGATTTAGTATGCATCGTGTGTAGTGGAGTATGTTTTGGTTTTACGATCTATTTTGGAAACAAGAGATGTTTAGAGATGTATTTGATAGAAGACGACGTCAGATTGGAAAAATGGATGAAGATCATGAGTAATATTGGATAGAGTTTTTTAACACATCAGAGCCAGTTGTGAAGTGGCAAGGTATACGTCAAAAGCTATCATTTCATAATGGATAGTCACATAGACTTGCAAACTATTCATTTTATTTGCTATGAATGGTTCAGCATCGTACGTACTCGTTGGATGTGGTTTTAATAAAAAGATATATTAAACACACAAGGTCTATTTTAAAATGCCTGAGGCCCATTAGGAAGTAAATGATCAAGTCGTTTGTTACTGGATTGGTGGTATGGTTGTGATAGATTGTACAGAGAGTTTTACTCGTGGCTATATGATGTTACAAACCAAGTAACGTAAAATGGAAATATGTACGCTTATCAAAGCACTACATTCTATAATGCAAAATGAGAATTACCCAATGAAAGAATGGATTTGTTGAGAGAAATCATCAAAAAACAAATAGAGGAAAAGAAACGCTACACAACATAAACAACAAAGGCAAAGCGGTGAAGGTGAAGTGAAAAGGCTTCCATTTAATAGAAAATGAAACAAGAGGTTTATTGAAAAAAATAAATATCCATGCATACCAACGAGGGAAGGGACTGGAAAATTTTGGGAGAAAAGGTGTGAAGAGGAATTGTAGGTCCTTGAAGCTGCCATAATCAGATTTTACCTTGTGAGAAAAGACATAGATAAGGTTGTAGAACAAAGTTTTCATTAAATATATATTTTCTCCATACGTTTATTTTATTAGATGGTGTTTATGCATGCAAATGGTTACATCATTTAATGCTTTAATGTATGGTTTATTTCCTTAGAATCTCACACTTAACCCGATTCAGATTGTGTGAATGCAGGTCTAATCTGGTTATGTTTAATGTTCATAATATTTTCTTTTCTATATATTTGAGTGGAATTTAATGTTACAATAGCTCACTCCTTACCATTTTTCGCATTTTATTTCCATGTTATTTTATTTTTATTTCTCTAACCCCAACCCTTTCATATTTTTTAATTATATCAAGCAAAATACAAAAATAAATAAAATTTAAAACTAAAAAAAAAAGGAAACATGACAATTCTAAAATTACATTTCCAATTTAAATTTCAAAGAAGTTTACATTTTAAAGGAAATCTTGCACTCCACAGGTTCCATCATTTAAAAATTTGTTAACAAAGCAAGATAAAAAAATCAGTTAAAAAAAAAAGGTAAGATAAAACGAATTAAATCACCATTATGGGATTAACATTTCAAAATTTAGATTTAGTCAATTTATTTCATGCTCAAACAAATCTTAACAAAATAAGATAAAATTTGTTAACAAAGCAAGATAAAATGAATTAAATCACCGTTTAGGATTAACATTTCAAAATTAGATTTTAGTCTTTTCTTTTATACTCAAAGTAAATTTTAACAAAGGAAGATTAAATTTGTTAAAATATGTTTAACAAAAGAAGATAAAATATACTTTAAAACACTTTGAGATAAAATGAATTAAATCACTATTCTATGATGGTCATAGAGGACCAATAATGTCACTTTTTTTTAAAGTTTCATGAACAAGAAAGAGCATAGCAAATTGAAGTAATACCAAACCACAGGCCCCTTGTTAATAATTACTTGCACCTCTAAGGTATTTTAGCACACATTTTGCATATTTTTACAAGCATTCAAAAAAACATTCATAAAATAGGAACCTTGGAAAATTTATGAATTTCTTTGTAAGAGAGGGTTTTCTAACGATACCCTTATTGTGAGTATGTTTTTGCAATTGGGAAAAAATATCACTCAACACCTCTCTTTAGCGATCTATCGCTCTAAGATCACTTAGGTCACTTGTGCCACAACTATATCTCTCTTTGAAGCTAATTAAGAGTCCTTCAAAATGATCTTATCTTGGTCACCCTAAAGTCAAGCAATCTCTATGGCCATAGTGTCAAGCTTCCATTGCATAGAAGATCTCTCTAAGGCATCCATCTCCTCTTTTATATTGTTAGGGCCTAATATTATATCATCTCCTTGGGATGGGAGCAAGGATATTAATGGAGAAACATTGAAAATACTTTGAGCTCTCTCCTTGTATCACCTCCTTATAAGTGACCTAGGTCCTCGTCTAGGTGGGGTTGATGTCAATATTTATGGGTGAACACCCTAGTACCACTATTTGTATGCAAGGGAAGCTCCCATATCATCTATACTAGGATGAATTACTAGAGGATCATCCCATCCTCATATAGAAATAGGGTATGATCAGGTTGATCGCCCACATTCTCCTCATATCTCTTTGCTCTCCTATACTAATGTTTTCCCATCTTTGGGAGATCCTAATATAGACCAAATTACCTTAAACTTGGTTTGGTTGGTATACCTCCATCATATAATTAGGATTGATAATACACCAGATCTACCAAACCCGAGCCAACTCAAAATCATCCTCTTTTCATACTATATACCCTCTCTAGGATCTCCACATAATTTGGTCTAACCTCAAATCACCTATGGATTACCAAGCCACTGTTAACATACCTCTAAAATAGTGATGATGAGTCTCAAATATATGATCCCACCTATATGTAGCTAGAGCCCCTACATCCTCCAGCTAACCCAATAAACTAAATAAATATCAGATAATGATGTGCTCCTAACACCAGATGTTTATGAGAGTATAACAAACTAGAGTCTTCCCCTTCCTATATGCAATCCTATGCAAAACCCTATATAATTGAGACTAAACAAAAGGACCCCAAGAATACCTCATATGTTTGTTCCTCATCCCTACAATCACACCATACCATCCCTAGGGTAAGAGATATTTCTTTTCCACAAGCATAAGATAGCACATTAAAGGACTGGAGAATAAAAGGAATTTAGATTTTATTCTTGCCATAAGTATTTAATTTGAAAAACATTTAGCTTACATATTTAGGATAGGTCTTGTTTTATTGCATCAATCTCTTGAGCCCTTGTTGAAAATATAAGGTTTTATTTCACTTTCTTGTATATATTACAACTTAGTTATAAAAAAACTCAAAAGTGCATATAGGCTAGTGTTTGTTTTGTTGCATATTGTTCTCATTTTTCATTGTATTTGACACCATCTTTTGGATTCTCTCTTAGATCTCAAAAATCTAGATGATTGTCGAATCAACACACCAAAACATAGATTTAAGGTAAATCTCTAAAATACCCTTGGTTAACCCTAACTTCCACCAAAGAAAACTCTTATAATAATGGCATTCAGGCATGAATATTTGTATGGTGTAAATCACGGGCTTGGGGGCCAACATTCTTGAATCTTGGTCCACAATAATGAAATTGAATTTACATCTATTTTTACCTATAAATATGTATGGCAAGGTTTTATCACAATTGGAGTTAACAAATCAATAATATATTGACTTTTCAAGTTAATAGAGAAGAGATATAATATTAGTTTTCTTAGAGAAATGGTAAAATATAATATTGATTTTGATGGTACATATAAAGAGATGGAAGATGAATCCATCTATGTAGACATATTGGAATTGAAATTCAAACTTTTGTTTGATGTAATGACTTTATGATGGTATTTTATATGGATTCTTTTTTTGGTGGTGGTGAAAAAAAGGATTTTGGAGGGGCCCCAACCCTATTATAGAATTAATTTTTCCAAGGTTACAAGATAAACAACAACCTACTCCTTTGATAACATGAGATATAAGTAAAGTTGCAACAAAAATACTAGAATAAAACCAATAAAAAACAACACTATGATTGATATCAAAATCTATTTGTATCAAGAGAGCAAAGGTTGACCTGACTATTGTTTATTCCTCCCTTCCACACCAATAGTAGTAGCAATCACTCCAATTATCAATAATAGATAACAAAGGTAGCATCAATAAAAGCAAAATCACATTACATTAGCATTTGCTATAACTACAACTGTTGTAATAACAACATACAATCACATCAGTAGCACCAAAAGACCTCAGAAGCAACAACAATACTGACACCATCAAAAGATAACACCCTATGGAATAGAATTTTCTTCTGCCTCTGATGAGGTAATACTTAAAAGAGATAAGGGAAAATTATTTTTCCATATCTTCCTCTGATAAAAATGAACTCTAATGTTTGCCAAACAATCAACTGCAACATTTTCTTCTAAACATATATGTAATATATTCACCTCTACCATTTCTTTTAATTGGGATGAGGTATCCTTAATTAAACCTGACACCTACCAGTTGTCAACTTTTCCTTTCTTAAGATCCTGAGAATATTCTTATAACCTAAGGTGATTTTTGTTTTAAAATGTGATGAAGTACTCATATATATATATATATATATATATATATGCATGTTATAATTTTTATTTATAATGCTCATATAAATATACATACTTTAGAATATGTATATGGGTTTAGTATATTGTCTTTTTATCCTCCAATGGTTTAATTGATACACAATTTTAAGCTCTTTTCACTAATTTGGATAAGAGGTACTCTAGGTAGGAGGTATAAGATTTGCATAAAAAAAGGGGAAGGCCATATATACTCCCATCATAGGTAGACAATAGAATACAAGTACTTGCTCCCACACATACTAGATCGGGTGGAGTTTATGGTAATTTGATATACACAATGCTCATGGATCAAGTAAAAGTTACTTTATTTATTATACATCCCAGATTGATTTTTTTGTCCTCTCTAATTGTCTTGATTAAAAAAATTGTGCTTTTTGTAGAGCAACACAATGGAGCCTCCAAGAAGTTTTTATAATGATGGTTCCTTATTTTGATGTAATATTTAGGCGCACTTAAACTCAAGAGGAAAAAGGGATGCAAGATATGAAAATAAACACAACTCAAAAAAGGGGTGGCGATGTGCCAAAGATCTACTAAGATCTTCCTACACAATAGGCCCGAATGCTATGTGCCAGTGGTGAACACTTCCTCTCCTCGACACAAATAAGTCCCTTTGAGAGTTACCAACATATATGCACGTATAGAGATGGGCCAACATGAGAACCATAGATGGCTAGTCCAAAAATTGACGTAAGTTTCTATATATACACATGCAAATAAAACTCAAGATTTAGGTAAAAACTACAAACACATACACATACAAAATTGGGTTAGCATGAGAGCAACAAATGGCTTATTAGAAAATGGATGCAGGCCTCCATATATATATAAATATGTGCAAGTAATATTTTCAAGGATTATGTCAAAAGCAAGGGTTTGATTTACCCACGAGTCGCTCAAAGCTGACTGCTCTACAGAAAGAAATGAAAGGAAAGCTTACAAAATATCATAAATGCAAACTTGTTGATACTTTACAATGTTAAAATTACTCCTATTTATAGATTACAAAGAGGAGGGTTTCCCTCAAAAACTCATGTAGAGACTTCAAGATGAGTGATGCTTTCTGATGTCTGGTTATATCTTTATTTAAGTTACTGGTCTCCTTGAGGTCTCTAGATCTGGGGTCATGACTATCAAATGGTTATGAATCTTTGGATGATCAAATATCGTCATTATTGCCATTTACCCATTTTGGGAATTTTCATAATTTAGGTGTAGAAGATTTCTTTATTTAATGCTCGAGGTATGTGGGTTGCTTCTATAGTGGCTCCCATGTTGTTGTTGTCCTTTGAAAAAAATACAATATTATTTTATAGGCAAGAACGATACTTACAAAAGATTGCACACCTCAACAATTTTGATTTTTGGGGCACACATGTTTCTTCTTCGAGAATTTCCTCACCACTTGACATCAAAACCTCGAGACTTTTCGGGCCTTTTTGACCATGGGACCCCTCAAGTCGAAGCTTTTGCTTCTCATCTCTGATTGGGACTAATAAAATTTCAACCTTCGGACACAACCTTCTTGTATATGAGACTTGCCTTTTGACCCTCAAACCTTTTGATCAAAGGTTTCTTTTATGCTTGTTTGTTGCTTACACTTCCGCTTTCTACTATCGAAAATTTGGTGTAATGAGAAATTACTACAAGTATGATATAGTAAAGGCTTGGGTACTCTAGATAAGAGGTCCAAATTTCAAATGTAAAGAGTGGTAAGGGGTGTATGTCTCATAAATGAATCTTATATGAATGTCTCTTCCCATACATAACTGGTTAGTAGGGAATTATAAGGTAGTTTAATATGCGTAATGCTTTTAAACCTTAAAAAGTTACTTAACATATAATTATCGGTGGTCTTTTGATTATATTAGATTTAATAAAGGTAATTAAGACACTATATTAAGCTATCCATAAAAATATGTTTAACCGTACATGATGATAGATGATAGCTTTTGGTATGTTTGAAAATATTGTAAATATTTATTAAGAAAAAAATATTTTTTTATTGATTTGTTTATAACATACTAAGTGTTGAATGTTATGTTTGAGATATTCTCGAAGACAATACAATTATTTTTTAAAACGTGTATATGAAATGAAAGATAATAACATTACTACCAATAATATAATTTATTATAAATTTAAAACATTTAAAATTTTAAACTATAATAATTTATTAATCTTTATAAAATATATTATAAAATTTATTAAGATCTTTTTAATAATTTTAAATACAATTATTTTATTTTATTTTATAATATATCAAAAATATAATTTAAATTAATCAACCCCTACACTTTAAGTCATGTCAATCCAATCGACAACACAAAAGCATATTAATCATCTTGTTGGTCGTTCGAACACTCGGAGTAATGCTGGCCAGATTGAATGAATGGGAGGTACATGTCTTCCAAGCTGGAGACTCTGTTTCACCAGATGAACAAGGAATGTGGTCATGGCGCGCCAGAGTGATACTCATATCATTGCCAATTGCCAAGTGCGATAATGTACATAGCTGGATGCATGAACACGGTTGGCGTGCGAAATGTGTGAAAGTTTGGGCAGATTTTTAGACGGTTATCAACTCCTTAACTAATATGAGGTGGGTGTCAGAGGCAAAAATGTGTGAAAGTTGGCGTGCGAATTACTGTGTGAAAGTCAGGGTAGATCCACCAAGATTTTTATACGCTTATCAACTCATGAGGTGGGTGTAAATAAAGGATAGATTGTCTTGTGTTCAGAGGGACCCCGTATTTAATTTTTAAAGATAAAAAGATGGTAACCGTTACCAATTCTCTTAAGTTAAAAAAAAAAAAACTTGGAACAGAATGCTTATCAAATGTGTATACATGCATTCTTGGTTAGGATATCTGTATATTGTGGTACTAAAGGCCCATAAACTAGGTTAAGCATCTCACAAATAAAAGCTATTAAATATAGGATGTGTTTTTTATTAATAGAAAATAAAATTGTAAATAAGTTTATAAAGTAATAAAAAATATTTAAGAATATTTAAATTTTTAAAAATTATTAAATATTTGTAACTTTTTTTATTATATTCAGAAAATAATTATATGAAATATTTTTTTTTAATTAAAAAAAACTTAGAATCTAGGTTGGGAGGGACGTTTTTTCCAAGACTGCTCAAACTATCGAATTCGTTTCGGTCATATCTCACTCATCCGGATTCGGATTGAGCTGAAATTGTGAGGATAGATGCTTGAAAAGACCTAGAACGTCTCCACAAATTTTCATATCATTTGAAGCAACACAGATTCTATCCCTATGTGTGAACGAGATATTTGGCAAGCAACTATGCAAGGGTTTCATTTGGGTTGAGTGCAAGCAGCTCCAGAGGTTGGTTTTTAGGGCCTTCGGGCCCTAGCGGCCAATATTTTTGTGGTTTATGCTCAATATTTTAGCAGGAAATGTTGCAGGGGATCCAAGATGGGTTAGAAATTTATCTTTCAACAGATCATACTGTGAACTTGAGTGACAATGACTTCCAATTTACTGCACAAAAGAAAAGTGAAAACCATACCTTTCCACGACGTCTAGGACAAGGATTAAAGAGATCACGAAACAAGTTTCAAGCAGTTGATCAAAAAATGGCTCATATCTCAAGTGAATATGGTGCTAAGGTGCACCCACAAAATAATTCTATTGTGAAAACCCCTGTCAAGGATAAGAATTTCGAAGATTCAGCCCCAAAAATGAATTTTAGGGATGCCCTCTATGGTGGACAGCCTCAGCCCAATGCTAATATCAATCTTAGGGCTTCCCATAAACCTCTAAGAATGCCTAAGATTGATCCCAGGAAAACAGAGTTAGGATGTCTTAAAGCAGTTGATGGAACTCCTATTGTTAAGCTTGATATGGGTAAAATTCAGACTGACATTGAATATTTGGAAAAAAGAGGACTAATTTGTCGGTTTGTGGGTTTTCATCCGAGTCTATCTGCTTTCAAAGTCTGGGTTGCAAAAAGTTGGAAAACTAAAGGTGAGTTACAAATCTCTATTTATCCAAATGGTTATTTTCTTGTTTTATTTGCTAATAATGAAGATAAAGAGAAAACTTTTCAAGGGGGTCCTTGGTTTTTTGGTAGGGCAGGGCTTTTCATGAAGCCCCGGCATACTAAATTTAAAGCCGAAGAAGAGATGCCTTCTATAGCTCCTGTGTGGGTTAGACTCTTTGGCCTCCCTATTGAATTTTGGAATCCTACTATTTTTTCTTCAATTGGAAACTCTTTAGGAACTTTTATGATGATCGCTGATTGTACTCAAAATTTTGAACATATTATTTATGCTCAAATTTGTGTTTTAATGGATTTTGACAAACCCCTACCTAAAAAGATCACATTACAATTTGGGGAAGACACTTGGGAGCAAGTAGTGGACTATGAGAATATTCCTTTTCGTTGTAGAATTTGCCATGAATATGGTCATTTGGCTAGTGCTTACCCAAATAAAATTCCTGATCAAAAGAAAGAAGATATAACCTAAGTAGGTTTCCAAATACCTAAGAAGAAGAACACTCAGAAAAAACCAGTTATGAAGGATCAATCAAAGTCATCTGCTAATATGTTTGAAATCCTTTCCACAAATTATGTCCCAAGTGAGGAAGAGGAAATAATGGAAACTAAAATCTTAGAAACATAATTTAAATATGAAGGGAAGAACTCAGAGACAAACCAACAAATCAAAGGTTTTCAACAGAAAAAAAGGGAGAAAATTTACACAAGAAAAACAATCTTTCAAATGTCAAAACTTCAAATAATGCAGGTCCCAATATAGACTTCGTTGAACCATCTAGTAAAATTTTGGCTGTGTACGAGCATTCTTCAAGGTTAAAAGCCATCTCATATTCAATTGGAATAAGTCAAGAAATAGGTAAAAAAAAATTGAAGATGGATTCTAATCAAAAAGAAGGTCGCAAGACCAATCAATATCATATGGTAAAAGAAGGTGAAAAGCTTGTAGAGGAAGGTAAGATTAATGCCCTTACCAACTTTTTTAGCCCTGGTATTAATGAAGATCATCACTTGAAATATTAGAGGACTCAAAGGGAGTCTTTCAAAACAAAATGAAATTAGAAGAATGATTCAGATAAATCATCCACATCTTGTTTTCCTTCAAGAAACAAAGATGTTAATGGAGGATATGGACTCAATTGCCAATAAAATTTGGCTAGCTGGAAAAGTGGTTTCCCTCGGTTCCCAAGGGACTTCGGTGGCATTGCTTGTCTTTGGGACCCCAAAGAGGTAGTTATTCACCATATGGTTGGCGGTTGGGGTTTGTTGGCTATAGCTATTCAAAGTAGACATTCCAACCAAATTATGCTCTGCATTATTGTTTATGCTCCAACTTCTTTGGAGGAAAAAAGAAGACAGTGGAAGGATATTACTCATATTATCTCTCATTTTCTTGAAGCTTGGATCTTGGAAAGATTCTTGGGATGGTCACAAGCCTTTGATAACTCAGTTTCCCGATTGGAGGCCTTGGATGGAGGAGCTTCACCGAGCTAATTGGATAAAGGTGGCTAATTATTATCGGTACCATACTGGTAATTCAAAGGTTGGTAGATATTGGATCCCTATTGAGGACTGGCCTATTCAGATCCTAGAAATGCAAAGACAAGATATCCAAAGTATCCTTCATATGAGATCCCTCTCTTGGTCCCATGAAAAAGATTGTTTTAGATGGAACAACACTACTAAGGGTGAGTATTCAATTGCTCAAGGTTATTTGACATTATGCCATAATAATCCCAACCATTCTTCTAACATATTTTCTCAATTGTGGGCTCAAAAGCTTTGGCCTAAGGTGACATTCTTTACTTGGATTTTATTGCATCATAGGGTGCTTACTGGTGAGCAACTTATGAAGCGTGGTTTTCATGGCCCTTTTAGATGTGAAATATGTGAAGAGAATGTAGAAACTCTCAACCATATTTTTAATGAGTGTAGTTTAGCCTCTGAGCTATGGAGGAGAATGGCCACTTTACTTGGCTTACAATGGTCCAATTTTTTTACTTTTGAACAACTTTGGAGGGATTGGCCTAATCAAGAGGGTGTTGATCATTTTATTAGGCAGTTAGTTTGGATGGGTTCTATCGTTCTTCTTTGGAATATTTGGAATGAAAGGAACAACAAAAATTTTAATCAAGATAGGAAGGATATTCACTATATTTGGCAAAAGACCATAGCCAACTTAGTTGAATTAGTCCATCAACTCCTTAATCACCCCCAAAAATCCCACCAAAGATGGGATCAAGTGATGCAAAGATTGAAGATTAAATATTCTAAGGGCAACCAACTTAAAGGGAATGTGAGTATTAGTAAGATGGATAGGACAAGAAATTGGCAACCTCCTCCTAAGGATTTTGGAAAAGTCAATACTGATGGAGCCGCTAGAGGGAACCCTAGAAAAGCCAATGTGAGAGGAATTGGTAGACTTTTAGATGGCTCCCTGATTTTTACTTTTGCTGAGAATTTGTGTATTCTTTCCAATAACCTTGTTGAGGGGTATGGTATCCTCAGAGGCCTTCATGAGGCTACTAAGGTTGGATGGGAAAAGGTGTTAGTTGAGTCTAACTCTCAACTTATGATTAATATCTTGAAGACTCCTTCTAAGAATCATAAGGTGGATTGGAGAATAAAAGGAATTATTGAGAAGATTCAATTAATCCAGATAGGATTTTTGAAAGTTGATTACAATCATGTGGTCAGAGATCAAAACAAGAGTGCTAATGCTTTAGCTAATTGGGCTTTGGACAAAGGTGATCTTACTTGTTATGGCCACCCTCCTAGATGGTGGGCTTCTCAAATTAGGGAAGCTCTTCTTTCTATCATTTCTTTGGATGGCTCCAGTTTTGAAGGTACCTAGTTTCTTCTTGCTTTTTTTTTTTTTCTTATATTTGGTTCATTCAGTTTTTTTTAGTTCCCTAGGTCTTTCTATTCTTTATTTTGTTTCCTCTGTTCATTCTTGCATTAATAGTCTTCTGGTCTAGATAGGTCATTGTTATGTTCAATTTTTTTTTTCTTTCTTTTTCTTTTTTGTTTTTTTTTGTTTAGTTTTTAAAGGTGGGTGGGTTCTTTTGTTTTGTTTTGTTTTTGTGTTCTTTGTGTTGTTTTTTGTTGTTCTTGTGTTTTTGTTGTTTTGTGTTTTTTTTTTTTTTTAATGTTTTTTGTTATTGTTCTTGTGTTTTTTTCATTCTTGTTCTTTGGTTTCTCTTTGTTTGTGTTAATTCATGTTTTTATGTGTGAGTGTTTTATATGTTTTTTGTTTTTGTTTATTGTCTATTGTTGGTTTTTTTATTTTTATTTTTATTTTATTTTTCTAATTTTTTAGGTTTTGGTTATGTTTTTTTGGGTTATGTCTTTTTAGTGTTCTGTTGTTTTTGTCTTGTTTGTATTTTGTTATGTGGTTCTTGTGTTTTTCTATGTGGTTCGTGTTGTGGTTTCTTTTATATTATTGTGCATGTTTGGTTGTGCTTTTGTTTTTGACACACTCAAGGAGCATGTTTTTTATTTTATTTTATTTTATTATTTATTTTGTTATTTACTTATTTTTAAATTGGTTTTGTGTGTTTGTTTGCTCCTTGAGTATGTCAAAGGTGGTAGGCCAGGTTCGAGTCCTGGGCATTTTTTGCGGAATGGATACCATTGCCTCCTTTGGTCTTACCCGAAAGTGGCATCCCTTTTGGGATGTTTCCCACAAATAAAAAAAAAAAAAAACTTACACCTTTATAAAAAAAAATTATATCACTGAATTTTTTTTTGGACAAATGTTTGTTTCTTCTTATAAAGCTTGTATTATTATATTGAAATTTATAATTTAAAAAATAAGAAAAATATATTTGTTTTATTTTTAATTTTTTTAATGTTTAAGGATTTTTGTTTTTCATACTATACATTATATATATGCAATAATATTGCATATATAATATAATATTTTTTACCTTAAATGTGAGTCATAGTTAATTACTCCACTCTTCCTCACTAAAAAAAATAATTTTCCTAATTGACATTAATTTTGCTTTGTTAAGTTCGAGGGAGACAAGTCATAATAATAACCATAGCTTCATGAACAATGTCCATGCCTCCACCAATTAATGACCTAAACAATTCTATCACCATTTATTCTACTTGCACAACCAACCACTTCAAGCAATAAATCCTTCAAAAATAATATAATAAAACCATAGAATTCTAATTTTTAGGTTGATCCATGGATTCCTCTTTCAATTATCTTATTCACTACCTTGCATTTTTACATCACTAACATTTAAATCGATTTATTCATCCTTTCATAATCCTTGACATAGTTTTGTACTATCATCTCTACTTTAACAACCACCTAGTCTATAATTTCCATTCCATTATTTATAATATCATCTTCCTTATTAATTTTAGAATTTATGAAATAGTGATTATTACCAAATCTAATTTATAATAAAATGATTCCCTAATGCCTTACTTCAAGATGATTCTTTCTTGAAGTAACAACATGTGCCATGATATTTACATATTAAGAACAAATATTTTATTGGGGAGTGTATTTTTGCACTTGCACATCGCTAATTACAACAACAATCTCTATAAACAATTTGCACTTGAAAATTCATGTCTTTCCAAGCCTTCTTGCCAAGAGGTAAACTAGTGGAAATGCAATGCTGAATTAGAATTTTCCATGATTCAAAACCACTTAAGGCTTGAAGAATCCATTTAGCAGATAAAGAAAAACCTTGTCTTTGAAAATCATGTAGTCACATACCTCCTGATTTTTTTGGAAGACAACAAATCTTCCAGACAACTCGATGAAACCCTTGTTTATGTGACAAGTTAGCCCAAATAAAATCCCTTAAAATATTTTTTAAATTTTTATAGTAGGCTTGATAAGGGAACCAACATGATGATTAATACACATGAGTAGTAGCAATGATTTTGGAACACACCTGAAAATTACCAGCTAGAGTAAGTTTTTTAGTGATCCAAAAGGAATTTTTTCTCTAATTTTTGTAAAACATAATTGCACAAGATAATAGGGAAACTCTATAATGCAAATGGGATGCCAAAGAATTTAAACATCTCCCCTGGTTGGATCTAATATCACTGGAAGCTTTCAAGATAGCTTGGAAGGTCCAAAGAGGATTACCTATAGCATGAGTTCTTCCTCCATTGAATGCTAGATCTTGATGCTTTGCAAAAAATATCCAGGAAATCTAGTGCTTGTTTGATAGAGTGTTCATCCTCATGAAGTGTCAAAAAAGAATCATCTACAAAATGTCTATTTGTGAGTTGAGAATATTCTCTTGGTAAAGAAATACCCTTGATATTACCTTGACTCACTTGGTTAGCAATAAGGTATCCAAAAGCTTCAACTACCAATATGAAAAGAGAAGGAGCCAAAGGACAACCTCGTCTGACAAATCTAAACAATCCGATTGATTCAGACTGAAAATTGTTCAAAGTAAGCATAGTTGAAGCATCCACAAAAAGCATACTAATCGAGCTAAAAAAATGTGATCCAAAACCAAGAGCTCAAAGCATGGTAAGGATGAAATTCCATTCATTACTATCATAGGATTTCTCAAAATCAATCTTAATGAAAAGAGTATTTTTTTGAATGGCTCTAGCCCAATACATGCCCTCCCAAACAACAATTACATTATATAGAATGTATATACTCTACACAAATCCAATTTGTGAGCAACTCATGGCAAATAATAAGTGGCAACATAGATCTAAGGTGTAAGGTCAAAGTCTTAGCAATGATTTTGTAACTCACATTGAGTAAAGTAATAGACCTCCAATTGGTGAGCACTTCTGGACCCCCTGCTTAGAAATGAATTTACCATTGCCATTATTAATTATAGAACCTAAGGATCCAGAAACCATTGCTTCCTGATAAGCATACAATAAATCTGGGCCAACCATATCCTAGTACTCCTTATAAAATTTACAAGGAAATCCATCTAATCCTAGAGCTTTATAATTATCCATCTTGTATAGGGCTTCAACAAGATCATACAATGACAAAGGACATTCACAAGCTTCCTTTTGAAGAGTTGAAAGCTTCTCAGAAAAAACTGCACAGTAATCTTGAATTACAGCCTGTCGTTCAGGAGTTAACTCTTGAGAACAAAAACTTTTTATAATGGTTGATAAAAACTTTAATAATATCAGGAAGTTATGTCCAACGAACCCCTGCATCCTGAATAGCATTGAACTGAATGACTTGTCTCAAGGGCTTTATTTTCTAAAAAAAATATTTTGAAACCCTATCATCAATTTTTAACCAGTGAAGCCGAGCATGAAGTTGAGCTCCCCTTACTTCATAAAGCTCAATTTTTTTAAGCTCATGCCTAAGACTTACAACTTGGGCTTGAAGAATAGAGCTTAGAGGGATTGCTTCTAGTTTGATAAAAGCTCAATCCAGTTCAGATTTAAGGGTTGCATTAGATATTTGTCTTCGCTTGACAACTTCAACTTCTAAATTCCTGAGAAGAACAATTGTTTTGGAGATAGTTGCATTCCACCAAGAAATTTTACCATGAATTCTAGCTGGTTTGAGAACTAGATTCTAAATCCTATGAATATGAGCAGGCACATTTTGATGTTTCAAAAAATAAACATTCAGATAGAAATGAGACTTAAATTGACGAGGTGGAGGCGGAGAACAAGAAATATAAAACACAATGGGATAATGATAAGAAAGGGTGGTATTAGAAACAATTGAAACAAAGGGTAGAGAAGCCAACAAGTGATGGAAATGAAAATGAGAATGTTCATATAGCATAGCTCTATCAAGCCATTTCAAAATATGAGCATTGCTAGCTTGAAATTTGGACTAGGTATACCACACCAACTCAGGAAAATTGATGAGTATAAATCATGAATTAGGGTCACTCAGCCCAAGCTTATTCTTGAAAAAATACCATGCTTCCCGCTCTCCAATATTCCAATGCATAGGGAGCAAACCAAGTTTGTCAACCGATTTTTCCACCATATTGAAGTCACCACATACCACCCAAACCACTTCAGGCAAGGAAAGAGCAAGCCATTGTCATAAAAAATATTTTTTTGGTGCATTATTAGAAGCATACACATTAATTAAACCAAAATGGACACCACCAACTTCAAAAAGAATCTAAACTGCTTGATTTGAGGGGCCCACCCTCCATGTGATAATATGAAAATGCCATCTAGGAAAAATAAAAGTGACAGCTCCTCCTCTACCAGGATTATTATGGAAACAAAAAAACTTACTTGTCGACCATAAAAATGTACAGGTACTATCCAAAATGAAGTCAACAACTTTAACTTCTTGCAAACACAAAAATCCAAACTGCCATGCAAGAGAGCAACATCTGAATCTCTCCACGAACCTGATATTTTTGGACTGGGTCCATCAATCCTATTACATTCTAGGACAAAAAAAATCATTGAGGATGATCGAGGTTCATTCCCTTGGGAACATCTTCAGTATCTCCCAAATCTCCTAGGGATGTGAACGAATTGATGAGAAATTATTCATGATTTTCCCTAAGAAAGTTAGTTTGATGTCTCTTTTCTTGATGTAACTCATCACGAGCTGGACTATGTGAACGACAGGACCTGGATAATTACACATTCTCAATTAATGATTTCTTAAGAATGGAAGTAGCAAAATCATCGAAAGAAGAAGATAGTAGAGGTGGTGAAACTCCATCTAAATAATATACATAAGAGGACCCTCCTGGTGCTGAGGGAGATGGCTGCCCCGGAGCAGTGGGAGTCATAAGGGCTAGCATGCATGGTGTCAAGGGTTGTTGAACCGAAGGGTTGGAACTAGAACCTCCTTGCAACACCAACTGCTTAGGTTGATGGTTTTTCCTATTTATCATGGTAGTCCATTCATCTAGATGATTTTTGGCTTTTGGAGCTGGAGCTGTCAAAGCAGGGGGAGGAACAACAACATTGCGTGATTTGAATTTATCAGCCATAAGTGGACAATATTTAATTTTATGCTCTATAGATTGACAATAGTAGCAGGTGTTGGGTAGATTAATGTACACAACATGTTGCGTAAAAACTTTATCATCAATCTTCAAGTCAATAGACTCAGTAAGGTCCTTGGAAAGATCGACTTTGACACACACACACTTGTTAGGGTGGAAATTATAGAATTTACTTGGTTCTAAGCAGACCACCTTCCCAAGGGTGGAAGCAATACTTTGTAGGAATGGCCAAAAGGTCATCGAAAGACTAGGGAACTTAGCCCAAATAGGTACTTCTAAAGAAGCCTCATTATTGACAGAGAAATATTTGGACCACTATTGAAAGATAAGCAAAGAGCTTCATACATACCAGGTACCCCGACTAAAAAGTTCTTGCACATGCTAAGCATCAGCAAAGTGAAAAAGAAAAAACCATTTTGACAAAATTTGGATATTCTCTATCTTAATGCCATAAGGTTGCCAATACTGTTGAATCTAAGATCAAATCATAGTATCATTTGGGATACGACCCAAGAAATATCCTATCAGGGTATGCTCTTCTAGCCACTTACATGCATTATCAAACTCTAATAGGAATTTCAACAATAGGATTGACATTGTTACCTTGTGGAAAACTTTTGGCATGACCTTGCGGGGTCTCTTCCCTGGCGCCATTCCTTACTCCAAAAGCTTCAGCATAAGTTGAAGCTACCGTATGAGCGATAGCCATTACAAGGATGAAGGCAGATTCCCAGCTCCTAGGGTTTTCTCACACTAACCTAATTTCTACGCAGAGACCATTTCCATTTCTCCCATCTAGTCCAAGTTTGAAATCAAATTTTATGTATTATTTTGATTTTCTATTACTGTGTATAATTGACATAAAAATATGTTTAAAAATGGTTATAATACAATGATTAAAATGTTTATTACATTTATTAATTTTTTTTTTTATTATTTAATTTTAATTTTATTTTTAGAAATGAAGGGAGAGTGTATTATAGATTTGGTTAGTGTGAAATTTTTTTAATGATTGACCTAAGGTTGAGTAATAATTTTTTTTTTTAAATTTAATAATTTAAAAATTATTAAATATTTATAAAAGTATTTTTAAAATTTATTTTTTACTATAATACTTTATCAAATAAATTTATTTAATTAAAAAAAAAACCCTCATATTTATAAAATAATTTTAAATCATTAATCTCTCAATAAATGTTTGTTTCTTCCTATAAAGCTTGTATTATTATATTGAAAATTACAATTTAAACAATAATAAAAAGATATTTTTTTAATTTTAATTTGTTTTAATATTTATTTTAAGTGTTTAAAGTTTTTTATTTTTTATATAATATAAATACTATTTATTATACTATTTTTTTAATAATGCAGTCATTGTACCATGATAATTATAAGAAGAGTTCTTTCTCATAAATTTTATTATGTTTTTTTCATACCACACATTATATGCAATAATATTATATGCAATAATATTGCCTTTATAATATGAGGTTTTTCCCCTTAAGTGTGAGTCATATTTAATTGCTTCATTCTTCTTCCTCAATTTTTTTTTTATTAATGGCCACTAGGTTTGTTTGTTAAGTTTCGAGGGAGACAAGTCATAATAATAACCTTAGCCTTATGAAACCAATTAATGACCTAAACAATTCTATCATCACCTACTTGCACAAACAACCACTTCAAACAAGGAATCCTTCAAAAAGAATATAATAAAACCATAAACTTCTAATTTTTAGGTTGATCCATAGAGTCCTTTTTTAATTATCTTATGCACTATCTTGCCTTTTTACATCACTATCATTTAAATTCATCTATTCATCTTTTGAGAATTCTCAACTTAGTTTTGTACCATCATCTCTACTTTAACAACCACTAATCTATAATCTTCATTCCACTATAATATCATCTTCCTTATTAATTTTAAAATTTATGAAATCATCATTCCTATAATCCTTACCAAATCTAATTTATAATAAAATGATTCCCTAACACCATACTTTAAGATGATTAGAATTTCGTTCCATGTTAATATCTATACATCTCTTAAAATAACAACATATTAAAAAGTTTCTTTTTGAATTTCATTCCACGTTAATATCTATTTATCTATCTCCTGATATAGCAATCTCTATAAACAATTGGCAACGAACGTGACATATTGAATTCAATATCTATATATCTATCTCCTGAAATAGCAATCTCTATAAACAATTGGCAACGAACGTGACATATTGAATTCCAAGGAAAACTCTCATCTATTTTATTAAAGAATAAGTAAATTTAAGAGTACTTCAAGCTAGCCCTGTCTCAAAGCCAAATGAATAAGACGAAGTTTCGATTCATTACAGCTCATGGATGAGCTAACATCTCCCGTCATTAAGATAGACTTTTCCTATCATAAATATATTCTATGATTACTTTATAACTGGATTCTCTATAAACAATTGGCAACGAACGTGACATATTGAATTCCAAGGAAAACTCTAATCTATTTTATTTAAGAATAAACAAATTTAAGGGTAGTTCAAACCAGCCCTATCTCAAAGCCAAATG